>CM023454.1:81624352-81841852 GCA_013339765.2 Haemaphysalis longicornis
GCAAACTCATGGGCACATCCCCCTCCAAAAGGGGCCACCAACCAAGACATCGCACGTCTCATACACAACCAACGCAAACCCCAGCGCAGCTTCTCTCCACGCTCCGCCAACGACTCTTCCAACACCTGTCAAGCCACCCCATCACCCGGATTACCAAGGGGCCCAAAACCCGGACCTCGACGCACCTTTTACCAGCACGGAACTCCTTCAAGCCCTCGCTAAACTCACCCGCAATACCGCACCCGGACATGACCAAGTCACCTACAAACTTCTACGAAATCTCGACGACGAACATCTCGAGGCCCTCCTCAAATACTACAATGACCATTGGAACCGCGGCACGTTACCACCACAATGGCGCCATGCAGATATCAGCCTTCTCCCAGAACCCAACAAGCCGATCAATTTAGACAATCTTCGGCCCATCGCCCTGACATCATGTATTGGCAAGCTACTGGAATGCCTGGTCACCCATCGGCTCACAGCCCACCTCGAAAGCACTGCCCAGCTCCCCCACACAATGTTCGGGTTCCGGGCCAACCTCTCCGCCCAGGACATACACCTCCAAATTAAAGAAGTCATCGACAAACTGAGCAAGACCCACCCAAGCTCCATTCTAGCACTAGACATAAAGGGGGCCTTTGATAATGTAAGTCACTCAGCGATTCTAAATCCGCTCCAACACACCGGATGCGGCGCCGCAACATACAACATGCCCGAGCCTTCCTTTCCAACCGCACTGCTACTCTGAGCATCGGCCCACACAAGAGTGACTGCTTTCACACGTCAGCGCAGGGCACACCACAAGGCTCTGTCATATCGCCTCTACTCTTTAATATTGCCCTGGCAGGTCTCCCACCACTGCTATCCTCCATACCAGATGTCTCATGCATTTTATGCAGATGACATTACTCTCTGGATTCGCAAAGGCTCTCCTGGCTACCAGCAAGACCGGCTGCAAGAGGCCACAGACACTATCACGCACTACTTACGGAACTGTGGGCTCTGCTGCTCACCCAGCAAATCCGCTCTTCTAATACTACGTGACAGAACTAGCGGGTGCCGCCCACAGCCAACCCCCGACCCGACGGTTACCATCGACGCCCAGCCCATACCAACGGTCAGAACTCTACGCATCCTCGGCGTGCAATACCATCACACTGGCTCGGGGGCAGCCTTTCTCCCCAAAATCCGCACAACAGTATCCCAACTGACTCACCTTATCCAACGAGTATGCTCCCGTCGACACGGACTCCGAGCGGCAGACACCTGCCGGATCGTGCAATCCATGATCACGAGCCGCATTGTCTATGGCGCCCCATACCTCGCTCTAAAATCCCAAGAGATCGCCAAACTCGACACACTAATACGAAGGTCGTATAAGGCAGCCCTTGGGCTTCCCAACTTCACTTCGACGGAACGCCTCCTTCGGCTGGGCATCTATAATACCGTTCCAGAGCTTATTGAAGCACACCTTACAAGTCAACGCCAGCGGCTACAAGCTACCTCCAGTGGCCGCCACCTCCTAACCCGCCTCGGCTACCCCTCCAACCCCACTCCCGAAACCTTCTCCACCCTCCCCCCCACAACCCGCGCTGCCATCCAAGTGCTCCCAATACCAAAGCACATGCACCCCATCTACAACAAGGGGCGCCGCTTACACCGCACACGACTACTACTTAAACGTTATAGCACAGACTCCACCGCCTACTACACAGACGCCGCCCCATACAGCACACACCCTGCACACGCCATCGCAATCATACACTCAACAGGCAACACCACCACTACATCCACCATACGCACCACATCTATTGACACTGCAGAGGAGGCGGCCATTGCACTCACCATTGCACACACGCCTGCTACGCATATCACCATCCTGACTGATTCCAATCCGCCTGCCGTCGCTACGCTATGGGTCGCATCACCAACCTCTCCTTTCCATCCTCACCCAACGACCCACACTACCGGACATCCGTCTCGTATGGATCCCAGGGCATTCGTCTCTTCCCGGGAATGAGGTGGCTCACGCCACTGCCCGCGCCTTAACCTACCGGGCATTGCCGGAGGGGATGAACCACCCACCACCCCCAGACCCTCCTACCCTCCAGCCTTTACCCCCCACCTACGCCGATATACTCTCCCACTACCGTCAGTCCCGCCGCTACTACCCACCACCTCACCCCTCCCTTCCCACCGCGGACGCTCGGATCTGGCGGCGCCTACAGACCAACACTTTCTATAACCACCAACATCTACACCACATATCCCCAACCACCTACTCCCTAAACTGCACACACTGCAACTCCCCATTGACAACACTCCATTTGGTGTGGCAGTGCCCTTCTATCCCTTCACCCCCCACCCACCCAACCTACGAGCAGTGGGAGTGCGTGCTGCGCAGCGGCCAGCTCAAGGACCAGGCTGCACTGGTCGAACGGGCTAGGTCAGCGGCCGTGGCACGTGGCCTACCGGACTAGGATGGCCGCCCTTGCCCGTCTTCTTTTAACACCCTTTTTACCCTCACCCAATTTTCCGAAAAAATGTTTACTCACTCACTCACTCACTTTCATAGCAACTGCCTTTCTGTCGTACATGTATCGGTTAATGATGGTCTGTCTGACCACAAGCTATTCTCTTTACATGTAGTGTAGTCAATCTTCCTGAAAAAATGCCCGCAACGCAGAGTGTTTAAAAAACTTTTGTAAACCAAATCATGAATCAATTCTCGATTACATTCATTTAGCTTTTCGTCGCTTCAACCGTGTTGGTGTCAGCTGCCTCTGGAGCACTTTCTGGTTACTCTCTTGCTGTAGCCTCGAAACATTCATCCTAAACAAACCTAAAAAACAACCCGGCAAAAATCCGTGCATAAAAAGGTGAATAATTCATAAAGTGGAAAAATAATATGCGCTTGAGACAACAAAAGTCACAAGTTCCATTGTTTTAAAAACTGAAAGAAACCCTTTCATAAAAATACGGTCTAGCAACCACGCTTTCTATTCAGAAAAATTTCCGCAATTCCTTAGAAGAGATCCCGCCATGTTTTGGATTCCCTTAAAGAATAATATACAAAAAATGCGAACAGCATCTTGCTCGGCGATCAAATTATTCGAGCTGCGAAAGAAATAGCGACAGAACTATCCGCTACTTTCGCTCCATTTTTTTTCAAGACCATGCACGTTCAATAATGCCAGTGGAAACTGCGCAGAAATTGACACCGACTGTACAACTTTCCAAGGTATCATTATATACTTCTCAACATTAACACAGAATGTTCTTGTGGTCACGACAACATACCAAATGATTCAACGGGGAATAAAAAATACCGATCAAAAATATATTTCGTAAAATTAAGACGTTTCGGCTCCCACACGGGAGCCTTGTTCGCAATGAGTTCCCCAGTACATCACATCATATTTTATGTACGTCTTAGACGTTTTTATTCCCCTTTGTATTATGACCCACCCCGACCAGGCGGGATTCCTTCCAACTATAGATTTCATACAACATACCAAATGTATTTTTACGTCGTTACGATGAATCCCTTCCCTGCTTCCTTGTTATAATATTCAGCTTATTCTTATCACAAGGCATTGTACCCGCGGACTGCCGCTTCGCTCGAGCAAGGCTACTACTTAAAAAAGGAAATAATCTCTACAGAACCAATTACAGGCCGATATTCCTTACAAGCACGTGTTGTAAACTGTTGAAACAAAGAATGTAAAATACATGATAATGTTGTTAAGCGCCACAATGTTTTATCGACATTCGAACACGGCTTCCGTAAATCTTTCTCAACAACTACCCAATTGTGTCAATTTATTCTCCTCGGTACTAGATAAATCAGGCCAAACTAATGTAATTTTTCATGAGTTGAGCATGGCATTTGATTCGATGCCGCACTCCAAATTTATCCTTAAACATAATTATATAGCTTTTCCCTCTTCAATTATTAAATGGGATGCATCGTAGTTAAATATACGTACACAGTTTGTTGACATAAACGGTCTTTACTCGTACCCTCTCAATGTAACTCCGGTGTTCCCCAGGGAAATGTCCTTGGGCCTTTGCTTTTTAGATGCGACGGATCTCATTCACCCGAATTGTCCATCCATCTGGCGTCGTCGATGTCCGCGCCAGCTGCGCATGCGCTCTCCGCCGCTATCACCGCAGCGTTATCTGCGGATTAGCACTCACTCCTCCCAATGCCAGCTGTGCGTCAGCGCGCGTCTAGCGCTCGGGTAACGCATGCGCATGCGCTGCTTTCTCTCACTCCCCTCACCGTTATGCGTTGGTATACAACGCGGTACATGCGCAGCTCCGCTCCGTCTTTTTAGCGCCGGTGCTCCGATGTCCAACGCTGCTTTGAATGGAGACTAACAAGCCTGCTATGGCGATGGTCGGCTTAACCGCAACAAGCACTGGCCAGGCCATAACAGAACTGCTAGCACCACCGACGATGAGGCTGCAAAGCGACGTGCACGGATGCGGGAACCCCGTAGTAGACGGAAATGCATCGTACGCGTTCATGGCACGTTTCACGCGATGGGAGAATCTACCCAACGGAAACGCCGAGGGAAACCCACGATGCGTCGCATCTACACAGGGTCCCGCGATGGAAGGTGGGCGTAATTTTTCTTATTTATATTAGTAAAATTACATCTGCTAAACAAGGTGTATATATCCGCTTATTTGCTGATAATTGTTTTCTTTTCCGTTCACTTACTTCTTTACACGACCAGGTAATGATTGACCAATCTTTCGGACCAATCACTACCGTGTGTGACCGAAAGGAAATTTTACTAACGGAAAGTTACAAATATCTTGGCGTAACAATCAGTAGCAAACAAACTTGGTCTTCCAAGATTGAAACAGTTTTTTTTTTCGCACGTAGGATATTTAGAATGCTAAGCCATAAACGCAATATTTGTCCACCCCTCAGTACTAAACTACTAGCATACAATACAATATTCAGATCTGGTTTGAAGTATGCTTTGGAGGTGTGGGATCTGCATACTAAAAAGATATTACAGTGGAGAATAAACTGGAATGGTTAGTTGTTCTTTGATTTTCAACCGATTTTGCCAGTCTAATTCCCCAACTGAACTAATAAATGATAACAAAATTCAAGCTTTAGAATGTCGCAGGGAAACAGCAACACTAAATTTTCTTTTTTATCTATCCAGCGAAAAAATGTACTACATCTACTAATCATTCTTGCTCCGTTATCTGCGTGTCCAAGCAGACGATATCATACACAAAACTTCACTCCTATCTTTGCTTGAACGAAAAATTTCAAACACTTTTTCTTTCCCCGCACAATACCGACTAAAACCAATTATGACATCATATTTTTGAATCTGGAAACGTATAAAGGGTTGTATTGAAAATTTTTGTGAAGTGAATGAATCTTGTATCATATCATGTTGTATATTTGACTATTAGGTTGTGCACCTTTGTATTGGTCTGTTTTAGTAATGTTCTTGTATAGTACCACCCAAACTCTGTACTGGGCTATTCTTCACCTGCAGTGTTTTGCGAATAAATGAAATGAATAAAAAAGAGCATCGGTGCATATAAGCCACTACATACCCTGAAACTGAATTTTTAGGCCTTTTTCTGAGCACAGAGATCACCTAATTTTCCTTGCACAGCTCTACTCTACGCAAAGTTTCCCTCGGCAGCTCCATGTAAAACTTGTTACCTAACAACCCGTTTTTCGTCTGCGTTTTATCATTTACCTGTATATTTGAGAACCTCTTAATTTTCAAGATTAACGTTTTGGAGTAGAAGTTTTGCAGTTATAATATTTTAAACAGTACAAATTCCGATTGAAAGACATTTTCTTGTGTAATTTTTAATCGCTTGTGGGGCTATTGCTGCCCTAACGTTTCCTGTCACTGTGCTAGACGTTTCTCAAACTGCCTGTGCGGGGGAGCTTTACTGAGCATTTGAGCCTGCCCGATCAAGTCCCTACGCGTTTCGCCAGTGTGGGCCTTATGCTGAATACCCAGAACTACGGATTTGCTATTTGAAGAATAAAATTTTCAGGCCAAGTCGGGAGCAATGTGGGGGATTCTTCCTTACCAACACAAGGCGGCTGATGTTGTGGAGTTCTATGGCTTTTGTAACAAAAGGTTCTTGGTTGCTTCTTCCTCCTCGCGCCTTACGCCGTTTTCTACATAACTCTGCGGCAATTGCTTCATCCAACAACAAGCTCCTAATTTCCGGAACTACTTCTAAGTTGTACAAATTCTGTGAAGAGGTTTTTAAGCAGCTGAAGGGCTACGCTCATTTCAGACAAAAATGATGCTTTAATGATTATTCAGTACTGTCATTCTTTGCGCTGACGACAAGCGTCCCTGCGACTGGTGTTGTTCTAAAGCAGTTGAATTGACAGCTTCCGAAGGGTGTATTCTTACACCAGTCATTCCCTTACTTAGACGTAGAAGTATAGTATCACCAAAAACGAGTGTCCAACCCTGGTTGGACCCATCCAGAAGTTTCGTGTCAACCTGTACGGCGGGCACATAACGGTCGTGATGGATCACCACGCCCTATGGTAATTGGAGACCCTGAAGAATGTGTCAGGATGCCTCAGACCCTTATCACTTCGATTTGAAAAGTATGACTTTGTTCTAACTTCTAGATCCACCAAAAAGCATCTTGACGTCGATGTTTTGCACGTAAACCGCATAAACCGCCAGGCACTAATTCAAGGCCAGTGTCACCCGACCAGGTCCTCTCTATTGCCCCTATCCACTGCATTGCGTTTCACTTTTCACTTTTCCCTCCCCTTGAAAGGAGAACAGCCGTGTCGCGTGTAATACGCGGCATGTTTACCTGCTCAATGCATCGATTTAAAAGTCAGTTGCGTCGTCAAATTTATATCTTCCAACAACCCCGCACCTCTCTACGAATAGCTGATTGTTGTGCCACGCACGATGTACCTGCAGACATTGAAACCCCTATACGACGACGACACAGCGGGGTTCCTAAGTTCGACAAAATGTATGATGGCGCCCTTGATTGTTTTTTTGGTCTGTGTCAGGTTTTGTGGACAATAATGATAACCCGAAACCCAAATAAAAATCACACAACGGACAGAGATACACTAAAGAATAACAGGGAAGTCCCGAAAGCTAGAAAACAAGGCAGAAACTACTGATAAGGGGAAGAGCAAACGGGCGAGTGTTCAACAAACGGGAAACAGTCAATGTCGGGAATTGAAAAGGTCACAATACGTGTCCGCTGCTGGAACGGGGTTGTCCCACACTTCCAACAAGCAGCGCCGTTATGTGGTGGTGTTGCAAGGTACAGGCAAACGTGTCGTGGCCGCACCGGTAGAACGCGGTCCGAGCTCCTTCGCGTGGTAGTCGACACAGCTCTCTTGGGGCGTCGCAGTCTTCTACCAATGTCCGATGTGACGACTTCCTCGCGGAGGAGATGTTCTGGATTTTCGACCTGTAGAGGGCCTCTTGGGGCACGGCACGTGTCCAGTCGCCCGATTGCCACTCATCCCAGTCACTCTCTACGCGTCTCCGTCTCTCTTCTCTCTCCCCTTCATCACAGTGAGGTGTTTCTGCGTGCAATGGTAGATGCGTCCCTTTATGTACATTGTGCGAGTAGTACAAATGATTCACATCATTTCCTGCTGAGATGTACACGTACTTCCTTATCCCTGTATGACCTTGCAAACTGTTGGCATTGATTTTTCAAACTATTGGTATGCACACGGACTGGTACCACTGAAATATTTATTGATTTGTTTATTTGAAGTTCGCACCAGCAGTACAAAAACCCTTCTCGCATGATGTACTGGGTACATGCATATAACACACGCAAAGACAACACATAGGAAGCCAATAAATCAAAAATGGAAAAAATAATGCGTAGATAGAAATATAAAGGCAGATTGATCAAGGCGCAAAATCGTTTTCTGAACAAAAGCTCGGAGGTCGTCCGAAGATGATACCCTAATAAGACACATAAGCATAAGCGAGGTGGTGCTTTTGGCATAGAAACAAAAGAGCAGAAGGAAATAGGCATGTGCGACCTCCGTGTAACCTGTGCATTCAAAATGTCATAAGTTTTTAAGGACCGTGTAAAGGAACCATGTCATTGCAAAAAATGTCCAAGGAAGATAAAAGAATTCAGTTCCCTTCAACGCTGTAAAGGAGGATGACCTGGAAAGCAGCACGCCCTTCACGGAGTGCACGAAACAAAGCACGTTTGTTTGTAATTCACGGCTAGCATACTTCCTAGATAAAAACCTGAATGAAATTCGGAAAACACCCGAACGTTATCCTAGCGTGCAAACGTATAGCTTTCTGTTTTAAACCCGCGTCGTAAGCATCTTACTGTCTGCGTAACGTGCCAACCCAATCCAATCTACCACAGATGACACGTGGCCGGTAGCATATGGCTATGTGACAGCCACGTTGTACCTCACGCACATACTAGGCATGTTATCAGTAAGAATGTCGACCTATATGTGCACGTGCCCACCCCCTCTACGGCACTACTCTCCCAACCCGTGCACACATAAATCGGACACGGAGTATAGGCGCCTAATAAGTCATGAAATACACTGGTGAATTTAGAGAGAAAGACTTTATATGCGTCCAGAATAAGATGTATTATTATTCTTTCTCCAGAAGAAGGTGATCAATGAGGGCCGCCGAATCGGTAGTGTTGCTCGAATGGATTTCAAGATAAAATAGAATAATGTGCTTACGCCGGCGTTTCAACGAGGGAGATTGCTTTGAACAAGCAGGTGAGCGCAGATAGTGGGCGAGGTGGAAGTTGAAGCGGCAACGGTATCGGGCGCAATCTACGCAGCGGTGGTGCCGGCGTCAGGCGTCTTTACACACGTTCTTGCTGATGTTGATTCTACGCAATTTTCTGATAACGGTGCTATGGCATCTCTCAACCGACTGCCTAAACGTTGAAGGAGGCATCAGTGGTGGCGTGGCAAATAATCGTTGTAAAATAGGGGCGGACTTTGGCGACGAGGAGCCCCGGAGTGGCGACACATTAGAAAAACTATATTGCTGCTTTGCAGCAATATGCTTCATATTATTGACGAGAGAGTACTGGAAGGCTGATTTCTTTTAAAAAATTGCGAGATTTGATTCCACTAACCTCACGTTCATGAAGCCGTGTCGGTTGGAATGGAATAATGGACGCATGGCTGCGAGAAGGGAACGATGCCTGGCTTTCTCGAAGACTTTGAAAAATGAACACTAGAGACAGATCGGCCTATAGTTTCTCGGTATAGTGGCCTTTCCGAACTTCTGCAAAGGGAATATAGCACCTAATTTCCACTCTGCTGGAAAATGTTGCTCAACAAAAGACATGCGTATGATGTGACAGAGCAGAGGTGTAAAGCCAGCCCTACAGCCTTTCACGATGAAGCCGGGAATGCTATCGGAACGCGCTGATATATAGAGGGAGTTTGCAAAAAGCGCACAGGCCACTTTGGTGATGTTCGGTAATGTCGGTAATGCTCGGTATTTGAAACACTGGCCAATGAGAGTGGAAGCAAATTTTCGCTGCCGCTGTAAGAAGACGTAAGAAGGTCGAAGAGAAATGACGTGAGAAAAGTTCACATACGGCCTTTCGGTGAGACACAACCATTCCCCATTCTGAACGGTTATGATATCGCATGGACGACGTGTGCGGATCTTAATATGTCGCAAAACGCACGGGGGAAGTGGTTGAGAGAGTTAGGTAGATTAGATAGATTAGATAGATAGATAGATAGATAGATAGATAGATAGATAGATAGATAGATAGATAGATAGATAGATAGATAGATAGATAGATAGATAGATAGATAGATAGATAGATAGATAGCTAGATAAAATAGATAGATAGATAGATAGATAGATAGATAGATAGATAGATAGATAGATAGATAGATAGATAGATAGATAGATAGATAGATAGATAGATAGATAGATAGATAGATAGATAGATAGATAGATAGATGGATAGATAGATAGATAGATAGATAATTGATAGATATCGATAGATAGATAGATTAGATAGATAGATAGATAGATAGATAGATAGATAGGGTAGATAGATAGATAGATCGAATAGATAGATAGATAGATAGATATAGACAGACAGTAGATCAATGCAGATAGATCGATCAGACAGATAGATAGATCGATCAGATAGATAGATAGATCAGAAGATAGATAGATAGATAGATAGATAGATAGACGATAGAGGATAAAGATGATAGATAGATAGATAGATAGATAGAAAATAGATGATAGAAGAAGAGAGACAGAAGAGAAGATGAAGACAGATAGAAGACAGACAGAAGAGACGACGGAGGACGGACGGACAGACAGACAGACAGACAAAGACAGACAGACGGAGACAGACAGACAGACAGACAGACAGACAGACAGACGACGGACGGAGGACGGACGGCCGGACGGACGGATAGATGGGAAAGGTGGGTAGTTGGACCGATAGACGGACGGATGAACGGGTGGATGGATGGATGAATGATAGATGGTGGATGGGTAGATGGTGGGTGGGCGGGATGGGGGGCGGACGGAAGGACGGACGGAAGGACGGACTTAGAATGAATGGATGGATGGATGGATGGATGGATGGATGGATGGATGGATGGAGGATGGATGGATGGATGGATGGATGGATGGATGGATGGATGGATGGATGGATGGATGGATGGATGGATGGATGGTGGGTGGGGGGGGTGCATGTGGATGGATAATGGAAAGGATGGATAAAAAAGTGTATGGGTGGGTGCACGGATGAATGGATGGGGTTGTAGCGGGGCGGGTCCACCGCGCCGAGACGACGACGACGACGAAGGCAGAACCACGAGGCGCGCGCTCACGTGCGCTCGCGCTGGGGGAATACAAATCAGTTCGAGCCCAAACGCTGTCGTGGCTGGTTGTCACTGCGCCGGTCGCGACACGATTTGGTGACGTGGACCGAACTCGCCTCTTCTGACCGCGCCATTTGGACCCTTCGGCTTCGCCGGATTCTGCGGGCCAACTAGAGCCCAGCGAGCTACGCCCGCCCACGAAGCAGCTCCGCCTGCTCACGCTACAACCGCGGCTGTGCACAGCACTACTCTACCCCCGTTTTGGACTCGGAACCCGCGGACATGGTTCACGCAAGTCGAAGCGCGCTTCCGTCTGCATCGCATCACCAGCCAGGAGACGAAATATAACAGCGTCGTGACCTCCTTGCCAGGCAGCATCGCGGACGAGCTAGCCGACATCCTCGACGCCCCACATCCTGAAGCGCCGTACGACCACCTAAAGGCAGCGATCATCCAACGCAAGTCGCGGAGCGCAGCAGGCTGCAGCAGCTTCTGAACACGAGGAGCTCGGTGACAGGCGACCCTCGCAGTTGCTACATCGCATGCGGCAGCTATTGGGCGATCATGGCCAGGACCTCAACAACCCACTTCTTCGGAGCTCTTCCTTCAACGCCTCCCCAGAACATGGTATTGGTACTTGCGGCAGCCGCTGACATGCCACTCGACCAACTCGCGGAACTGGCTGACCGCATCGCGGACTATTCCCGGTCCCCAAGCATCGCCGCAGTGGTCGATACGCCCTCCACCTCAAGGGACGACTCCAGGCTTGGCCGACTTGAGAGCCGCATTGATGAACTCAGCCATCAGCTGTCATCCCTCGCACCCTCTTGCACCGACGCCGACGTGCATCCCGCGACCGACGGTACTCCCCATCCCCGTCCCGTTCTCAACATCGCTCCTCCGCAACACGCGGTGAGCCTGGCCCTTCGGGCGTCTGTTGGTATCATCGTACCTTCGGCACTGCCGCCCGCAAGTGCAGCCAGCCTTGCTCATGGACGGGAAACTAGGAGACCGGACACTGGCGGCGGCAAGTGAACCCGGTCATGCAGTCAGCCGCCTCTTCTACGTCACCGACAAGGTTGCCGGCCACCGCTTCTTGGTCGATACGGGAGCAGAGGTCAGCGTCATACCGGCCTCTTCGCTAGACCGACGACGCCGAGAAATGACCTCCCCGTTAATCGCCGTCAACAACTCGCCGATCAACACCTACGGCCAGCGGTCGCTCACAGTCAATTTTGGCCTACGTCGCACCTTCCGGTGGCTTTTCACAATTGCCGACATCAAGCAGCCCATTCTCGGTGCTGATTTCCTGGCTTTCTACAACCTGGCCGTGGACGTGCACTCTCGACGCCTCGTGGACATGACGACGAGCCTTTCAGTACATGGCATTCTCTCCTCTGCCACGGTGACCGGACTTCGAGCCTTTGTGCCATCTTCCGTGTACGAGAAGATACTTGCATATTTTCCCGCGATCACAAGACCCCACACGGGAGAGTCCCCGGTGAAGCACACCATCACCCACCACATCGTCACGAAGTAACCCCCTGTCTTCGCTCGAGCACGTCGTCTCGCGGGATCGCGTTATGCCATTGCTCGTCGAGAGTTCGAGCACATGCTGGAACTGGGAATTGTCCGTCCATCCTAGAGCAACTACGCGTCAGCCCTGCATATGGTACCCAAAAAATACCCCGGTGACTGGAGGCCATGCGGTGACTACCGTGCCCTCAATGCGATCACCGTGCCGGACCGGTACCCGCTCCCGCATTTGCAGGACTTCACCGCGAATCTAGCAGGCTGCAAGATAATCAGCAAGGTGGACTTGGTCAAAGCTTATCACCAGATACCTGTGGAGCCAGCAGACATACCGAAGACTGCCATCATTACCCCTTTGGTCTCTTCGAATATGTCCGCATGCCTTTCGGCCGGCGTAACGCCACCCAGACCTTTCAACGTGCCATCGACGAGGTTACCCGCGGTTTAGACTTTGTCTTTGCCTACCTTGACGACCTGTTGATCGCAAGCTCATCACCATCCGAGCGCGAAGTGCACTTGCGAGCCCTTTTCACTCGGCTTGACGAATATGGTTTCATCATCAACCCCAAAAAGTGTGTCTTCGGCGTGCAGACCATCGAGTTCCTGGGCCACTTGGTCACTCCACAGGGCATCAGACCTCTCGACACCAAGGTGAAGGCCATCCAGGACTTTCCACAGCCCACCTCAATTAAGAAGCTTAGAGAGGTCTTGGGCCTGCTGAACTTCTATCGGCGGTTCATTCCCAACTGTGCCGAACTAGTCCAGTCCCTCACTGATCTGCTGGTCCCAAGACAGGCCCTGCACAGCACTTCGAGTGGACAGCATCCGCCTTTTCTGCTGCGAAGAAGGCCCTCTCCGACGCTGCCATGCTTATACACCCCGTTCTGATGCTCAACTTCGTCTTATAACCGACGCCTCCAGCGTGGCTGTCGGTGCTGTGGTTGAGCAGTTCGTCTCCGGTTGGCAGCCACTTGGTTTCTACTCCCAGAGGCTGAAACCTGCCGAGACGAGGTACAGCACCTTCGGGCGCGAGCTACTGGCTGTCTACCTTGCCATCAAGCATTTCTTGGCATTTCCTGGAAGGCAGGAACTTCTACGTCCTTACGGATCACAAGCCCCTGACGTTCGCTTCCAGTGCAACCACAGCTCGTACTCGTCCCGTGAGATCCGTCACCTCTCCTTCGTCTCCGAGTTTACTATCGATCTCCGCCATGTCAGCGGCCCGATCAACACTGCTGCTGACGCGCGTCTCGCGTAGAAGCACTTTCGTCTACACCCCAACCAATTTCCATGGAAGAGCTTGCTTCTGCACAGCAACAAGACCTGAGCTCCAGCAACGCCGCTCTGACACCTCCACGCTGACTTTCACGGATGTGCCGTTGCCGTTTACCGAAGGCACAATCACATGTGAGACATCAGCCGGCGTCTCCCGACCTTATGTTCCACCGGCGTTTCGTCGAGCCGTTTTGACACCCTGCACGGCAAGAGTCACCCCGGCATCCGAGCAACTCAACACCTCGTCACAGCTCGGTGGTTCTGGCCCTCCATGAATGCCGATGTCCGCCCGTTGGCACGCACCTGCGACCAGTGCCAACGTGTCAATGTAACAAGGCACACTGTCCCTCCTGCCTCGCCATTCCATCCACCGGACAGCCGTTTCGCGCACGTGCACATTGACCTGGTCGGCCCCCTACCACCGTCGCGATGCGCCACCTACTTGTTGACGTGCGTCGACCGCTTCACGCGCTGGCCAGAGGCAATCCCGATACCTGATATTACGGCGGAAACAGTCGCCAAAGCATTTCTTGGTGGTTGGGTGTCCCGTTTCGGCTGGCCTGCTGTTGTCACCACTGATCGCGGGCGTCAATTCCAATCAGCCCTGTTCAACGCTCTCGCTGCCATCTTGGGAGTACGCCACATACACACCACCTCCTACCATCCGTCTGCCAACGGGATGGTGGAACGTTTACACCGCCAACTCAAGGCAGCTCTCACCACCTACGAGCCAAGGGAACACTGGGCCGACCACCTTCCCCTCGTCTTGCTCGGACTACGCTCGGCTTTTAAGGCAGACCTGCATTGCACATCTGCCGAGCTGGTGTATGGCTGCCCTCTTCGTCTCCCGGGCGACCTCCTACACCTCCGCCTGCCGATGGTCCTTCGGACCCCACCGGTTACGTGGCTGACCTTCGTCGCCTTTTCGAGCAAATCCGGCCTGTCCTTCCTCGACAACGCAGTGACCACTCCGTCTTCGTGAGCCAGGACCTTTCTTCCTGCACTCACGTGTTCGTTCGCCACGACGCTGCCCGTCGACCCCTCACTCCCGCTTTCGATGGCCCATACCGCGTTATCGAGCAGCACCGGAAGACTTTCACCATAGACATCGTCGGCCGCTAAGACGTCGTCGCCGCTGACCGCGTAAAGCCTGCATACCTCGCCTTTTTCCGACCCAGCCTGACCTTCCCCACCTCAACAACCATGCCCAGCACTTTGCACCATCAACCGTCCAAAGCTGTCACGTGGGCTCTAACAATGGCCTCCGGCTCTACGGGGGGGAGACCTTTAGCGGCTGCGGATTCACCGCGCCGAGACAACGACGACGACGAAGGCAGAGCCACGAGGCGCGCGCTCATGTGCGCTCGCGCTGGAGGATAAAAAATCAGTACGAGCCCAAACGCTGTCGTGGCTGGTTGTCACTGCGCCGGTCGCGACAGGGTAGATCGATGGACAATTAGCTATATAGTTCATTGCACATCATATTTACAAGGGTTTTCTTGCCTTCCTAAGTACTGAGTGATTTTGCGAATCCAGCCTAGCATAATCAAAAAAAGACAAGCAAAAAATAGGCGTAATATCAACCGAGTGTGCAACAAAGCATTTTTGCACACGAGTGGATAACAATCCCATTTTATGGTTATTAGAGTAAATGTTTTATAGTACGTTATGATGAAGGAAGGCACCAATTCCTGACAGTTTATAGGCTGAATTTTTTAGGTACTTCCAAAGGAAGGGCAATAAATAAAAGTGGCACATAATAAACTTTTTGCCTTTCTGTAATTGCTATAAACACTTGGGATATAGTATCGCTCTCTTTGTCTCGGTAACTTGTTCTTTTTCACGGGTGGTATATATTCGGTGTCATATTATCTGCTAGTCAGAACAATATAGATGCATATGTGGTGAAAATTTACAATCCCCAATTTATTCATTACCTCGGCCGTTTTGAAGTCATGCAATTGTGTTCCATGCACTCTTTTGTGAATAGTGTGTGGATAATCTTGTTTATTTTCCTTAGGCTCGTAGTAGTACCGCACCCATATATATTATATCATATCGAATGACACTTGCAGTAAAGAGGAATGTTTTTGTTATCGGGTTTGCAGGATGCAAGAGTCCCGCAGCTTATAAATACATGCTGACATAGCACTTGGTTTTTTACATATTTGCGGAAATATTTCGTCCAAAATTGAGTGAGGTTCAATGTATATTCGAAAGTACTGTATATGGTAACATATATTAACATCGAGCAGGAACAGTTTTCGCAGTCTTTGTGTGAAGAAAAATATCGTGGTTTGGGCAGAGTAATTTCTAAGTGCTTCTGATGCATGATGTTTCGTTTTTGCTTGGTTTATAATATATATTTTGCGACATTCAAGGTAATGGCTTGCCTTTATTATCTTCATTACTACGACAGCATGTTCGAACGAACGGTACACATAAACTATAGCAGTATCGTCTGTACATTGATACGAATTTGTTGATAGAGTGCATTTAGGTCTAGTAGAAATGCTAAAAATCCGACGATGATAGTACAGCCTTGAGGAACTCTAAACGTTACAGACATTTTGTTTATGACAGTGTTACCAAGTTTGGCAAACTTCCCTCTAATCCACATTACAAATAAAAGTAATGCTGTATGATTAGTGTCGAAGGCGAGTGTAACTACATCAATAAATTCTCCAATGTAGGAAATGGTACTTTTATTCTTAGTAGATCCAAACTCAGTCTTCGAGAGAGGTCCGTATCTTGTGCGACACTTCAGCGTAATTTCCGAAGTATGCTTTTCCCTTATTTTGGAGAGAAAGGATAAAATTGAAATATCCATGTAATTAGCTGGATCGCTTTTGAACCTTCTTTATGTACTAGAAGTACTACGCAATATTCTGTATACTACAGCAAGTTGTGTATATTATCGAGATGTGTACATTTCATTAGGCATAAATATAATTACAGAACTTATTTTATCGATATTTTCAGCTATATCGCGTGGTCATAAGGCATCAAATCCTGGCTGCATTTGGGGAGACATAGTCGCTACAATACTAAAAAATCATTAAGTGTTAGTTCTGCAAACATAGTAGTATTTTTGCACTAGGAAGCTTAGTTGTGTCCAGCGGTGACGTAATAATTTTTGCCTTAAGTTTGTCGGAACTTCCACAGATCTGGAATCGAACGTATCGCAGGGAGTTGTTGTGTTGTTGCCAAACCCTTGTTTAAATATCGTGTCTGCTTTCTTAGTCCTATTCCTTTACTTCAGGTCAATAGGTAATTCTAGAGTTTTTTGCTGTTCTTTCTGCCTGTTCAAACTTTTGTTCTAAACACCCTCACCTCGCTAGTGTAATTTTTACTGTCATCGGATTACGTAGAATACAAACATCGGTTGTATGAGCGAATCGTCGGCTTTTGGGAGATAATCGCCAAGAAATAACCTGAGGTTTATGACCCCCTTCTTCCACAAACAAAATATCTGGAAAGAGACATAGAAAGGTTCCGATGGTACCACCAAAAACGGTACTGAATTCATTTCAAGTGACAGCCAGGTTGTCGTGGAAGACGTAGAGGTGCTAAGTAAGATTTGGAGCAATAATTATAAGATGGTTAGATGCAAGCTGGGTATGAATATCAGAAGAGAAAGACGAACATTTGTGAAAACTAAAGAAACCGGCATGGTAATATTGAAAGCCCCATTACTGTTTAAGATTCTTTTGCAAAAAAAATTATTGCTCTTGATGAAGCAGAACAAGGTTAGTGCAAAGTGTCTAGATGGCAACCTGACATCGGCCTCTACTGAATAAGAAGCAGCAGTGGGAGAGGTAGCATATTGAGAACAATTGAAATCTGATTAGAAAAACGACGCAAGTAATTCTCAACCATAAGAACATGAAATTGTCACGTACGGTGGATCGAATTAATTAGCCAGCTGTCACACCTGAATAACAAAAGTAAAACTGAATACGTTCGTGAATATACCATTGCAGTAATCGAGCAAACGCTACAAATAAGAGGTGAGCTTGAATGCAACTAAGAAAAAAGACAGCCATATGCTAAGACAGGATGTATGCACTCAGAGATGAGCACGGAAACATTTCGCACAAATTGTGCGAGATAATTAAGGTATCAGAACGATTACACTCTAGGTTGTTTGCGAGGGACGCTGGACCTAGGGAAACTACTGAGAATTCAAGCTGAACTTTTGATGTCCAACTACTAACTAAAGAGGGAGTTGCAGGAGTGTCTGCTTACCGAATGTGAAAGCTCTCTTCTATTCTTGGAGTGTTAATAAACTATTATAAGGCCAGTTTGCGCCACCGTCTGCTGCAAGTTTTTTTTTCTCTGCAGTGAGTTTGTATTTTAATATTGCTTCTGTATAATACACAGAAATGAAAACGGAGCAGAAATGTTCACCCATAAAAACCGCCTACTCTTCTAAGCTACTTTGTACACCAGCGTCCTGTTAGAAGAGGAACTGTAAAATGGGGAGTACGTGTCCTTGAGTTTCGGACATTGCACCTACATTTTTTTATGAGACCGAGCTGTTTATAGACAAGACGTAATTTTTCCATGAACCTTTTTCGGCATTCCGCCGAATGATCGGGCTTTAACAGGTTTTCTTTTAAAGTCTAATAAATGTTCTTGAGTTGGATACCTTCGACGGACTACCCATGCTTTGTTTTGCTGTTTTTGGCTTCGCTACACTGTGTGTCCATCATACTTTGTTGTTTTTTCTCACAATTCCCGATGACTGTGGAATAGCTAAACGTGCAGCCGTAAGACTGCTACATGTTCACCTTTCATTTATTTCATCGATGCTCAGAGTGCCCAAAAAACAATTTTCTGAATTGTCTTCTGTGGTAAAGTGCTCTCAGTTCGCGAACTGAAGTTTCCAATGGCGTGGTTTTGTAGGGATTACTGATGGTGTAGATGTTACACTTATGAGTACAAGTAGATGATCACTCCTAAAAGAGTTGTCAATGACATCCCTCATAAAATCACTAAAAACACTCGGTGAACTGAAGGATAACTCTATGCAGCGCATCTTTTCTGATCTTGGGGGCAGTATGTAGGCTTGTCGGTATTGAGTAAACAAACGCTTTTTGATAAAAAAAATCTTTTAAAATCTGGCCTCTATCGACATTTCTCCCTCTCCCCCCAAAACGAAGAGTGGACATTAAAATCGCCTACCATTCAGGACGGCTGTTGTACCTGGTTTATAAAAATTTTCAAAATCATACAGTGATACTGTGAGGTGTGGTTCAATGCACCCACAGCACACTGTATTTTTTTAAATGCAAGCAGCTTAACTGCCACTGCTTTTAGCCTAGTTGTAATTTTGTCCTCTCGAGCTGCTACGCCATTTTCGGACAATTATTGCAACACCCCAGAAAGCCTAATCGACTGCTCTCGGTAGCAGCTGAAGACCTGGTATCCTTTCAGTATACTCCTGTATTTAGGGCCGAAATTTCATTCCTGAACACAAACAGCCACCGGTTAGTGTGTGGAAGATGTGTTTGACGTCATTTGAAATATTTAAAAGTCATCTGCAGTTCCAGTGGAGAATGAATGCTCTGTTAGATTTTTGTTATTGAGTGAAAACTAGGTTTTCGATCACATGATCCGGTTCTTTCTTTCCTTTCCATTTTCTAGGGAGTTCCGCCCCCCTCCCTCGGAAGTACACGGCATATAACCTCCCTCAGTTGTGTTCATTATCTCTTCAGAGACGCTCGAGGTTCGAGCAGGGCGCACGGGTGTTGAAGGGTTTGACCTCGTCGTGTAGGATCAGGCCTTGAGGACTGCCGAACCAGGGATCCGTGCAGCCCACTTGGGTGTGGTTGAGCAGCATTCTGCTTCAGCCTCACTCTGCACTGAGATGCCACGCTGAGATGCCACGCCCTGTCGCACAACAACGGGGTATGATCGCGTATGCGCCGGTGAAAGTCGCCTCTGTGCTTCGCAAAATTTCTTTCCATGCTGGGCAAACCCGTGAGCACGCTGCGTGATTGCCCTCACAGTTCACACAAAGGTATGTTTGGGCTTCACAGTTTTCAGGAGGCTGTTCATGGGAGGCACATTTCGCGCATGTTTGTAGGCCCTGTAGCTCAGTGAGTCGTGGCCGTAGCGTTGGCATTTGTAGCATCGGCGTGGTTTGGGTATGTAGAGTGTAAGTCTCATCTTTGTATAGCCTACGTCCACATATTCTGGAAGGACGCTCGAAGCAATGGTGAGTACGATGTGCCTTGTCTTAATTTTTTTGTTTTCTTATTTGATTTTGTTCGATAGACATTTGTATTGTTTTCTTCTGTCATACCTTCTGGAAGCTCCTCTTTGGACACATACTTTAGGTCGTAATCTGAGATGACTCCGCGGACTGTATTTAGTGGTTGGTTTTCGCTAACACTTACTGGGATTCCTCCGAAAGATGTTAGCTCTGAGAGCTTGTCGAGCTTCGTACCGACCATCGAGTTTCTGTATAGAGTTGTTGAACTGAGCCAGTGTTGTCTTGTGTTGCGGTTCCTCACACACCTCTGAGCGAATAACGGTGGTGACGAGGTCCCAGAACCGTTCAAGGAAACTTTCGGCAGTTACCGCATCAGATTTCAGTACTAAAGTTTGTGAACAAAGTGCTGCGGTTGTTGACGCAGAAGTAGGTCCGTGTAGAGTCCACCCAAAAACTGCCTGGACGGCTTTCAGGCATTTCTCAAGGTCTCTGTTCGGCCTGTGATGAAGTCCAAATAATGCTCAGTGCCGATGAGGATATCGATTTTATATGAAACCGCAGTACCGGTGTGTAAATCTATTGCTGCTAGAGTGCAAACACATTCGCGTACCTCTTTCAAGGAATTTTCGGTAGGTACAGGAGTAGGCCGGTCACAGATTTGTTCTGTAACAAGAGCGTCGATCTTAAAAGGAGGGCCTTTGTTGATTCAACGTAGAGCAATCTCAACTCTACGGAACGTCTTCGGTTTGTCGTGTCCGCCGAAGAAACCCACGGAAAGCTTTTCACGGTCAGCTGTGGGGCAGGCTAATCTTCTGGCTAATCCAGTCGTAACAAAGGTTCGTTGGCTGCCATTGGCGAATAGGATTCGTCCCAAATTTCTTTCCTCTGTGAAGACACGTATACCACGGCAGTTTGTGAGTAAATGATTTTTCTTGTGGCGACGGTTGGGGATGCGGCTGCTTTTAGTTGAACGGGAGTAGCCTGCCGTCCTTGATGTCTTGAACTAGAAGTTACGTCGGGCTCGCACATCGTCGAAGCATGCCGGTGGTGGCATTTGGTGCACTTGACCTTTTCCTGCAGATTCTGGCCATATTATTCCGGGCTGTGCAGCGGAAACATCGACCATCTTGCTGAAGCATTGCCTTTTTGTGAAGCATTGCCGAGCTGTAATGGGAGCGTCGCAACAGTCGGCACAGTGATCCTTCGATTTGCAGAAGAAACAAGGAAAGGTTTCGCGACTTCCGGATGTCACTGAAGCAAATTCTCGAGTAGTGGAAGGTCAAAAACCCCTCTGCAAATTCTGGGGTCCTTCGCTACGACCCGACATTTTCGTTCGTTCGCACGCAAGCAACCATCCATGCGTTCTCTCGACTCTAGCTCTGCTTCGAGGAAATCAAGCAGAGGAGACAAACTCACAGGATTTGAACAGTTGCATCACCAGAAGTTGCTGCGTTGTCCTGATTGGCCGAGCGACGATTGAACTCCAAAATGAGGTCTTTTGGAAGTCTCCGAAAAATCAAGCGGCGGATCACAGTAGAGAAAGAGTCCTCTGCGACGAGTAAGGCCTTTAGTCCACGGATATGTGCCTGAAGTGTGTCATAGAGACGACGCCAACCAAGCACGTCCTCTGATAAGCGGACGGGCTACAGATCAATAAGGTTCTAGTTGTGATCTCACACGACCAGGTCCGACTTCGCAAATCTGTCGACAAGTATGTCTCTAGCGTCTTTGTAACATCGAGACGTTTTGGTAAGGCCTGCGATGGCAGCCGATGCGGTTCCTACAAGCCGATGACCTGAGGTACGCGAACTTGTCGCTGTCGGTAAGCGTCGGATTGTTGTGGACAGTGGACTCAAATTGCTCCCAGAATGGGTTCCAGGTTTCGCGGATGGCCAAAAATTTTGTTAAGTCGATGCGTGGAAGCTTGCTACCATTGCTGGCCCCGCGCGGCGGAACTGGTTCTGTCGAGGCGGCCGAAGACACAGCGGCTGCGGCTCTCAACTCGTTGATGCGTCGGCGTAGCTTAGACAAACACGTGATGGTTTCATCGTTGTACTCTGCGCTGCGAAGATATTCTTGCTCCATATCTTGTACTGTCAAATGAGGCTCGATGTCGCGGTCGGTCTGCTTCAGCTCGGTAGACATTGCACTAACGCGGTCATGGAAGGTAACGTAGTCCTTCAGACTCACCGCGTCTCGGTCCAAGGCAGCCTCGCTTTCAGAACTGAAAGCGAGGCTGCCTTTCAGAACTGAAAGCCTCGCTTTCAGTGCTCTCTACGTTAGTAGAGAGCACTGCGACTTTCGCTTGCTTTTCAAGCTGATCCATGATGGTGGCGGCCGCGGTGTTCGGAAGGTCTCCCTGGCACGGTTGCGGTGTCCTTGAAACGGTCGCCAGCCTTTCGGCATGTGGATGCCGTTGCTGGTTTGTGGTACACACGGATTTCGGCACCACGGTTGACAAGAAGACGGTGCCCTTCAAGGACAACAGGCGGCTTTATTGAGCGTCTCGCAGACCACCCTCAGTCCGCCTCTATGACCGAATATGAAGAAAACGAAGACGAAGTGCACGAGCCGGGCCCATACCCCAAGCATACAGTGCCCGCCCAGCGCCACCATTCAATGTCACTTCTTTTTCCTCTAACAACGAAGTTCCAACATGATGTTCGTAAAGTACTACAAGAAGGAGGCCTCGATTTGCCAGCTTCCTAATTTAGAGCCTTCGCAAATGGTGGCAGTTAGAGTCTTTGCGACTAGAAATAGCGAGACAAGTCGGACTGTTTTCTCTTCGTCATTGCTCTGTACCACGTGGAAGCGTGGGAAGTTGGTAACATTCTTTGTGAAAAACTTAGCAGTTGCGTCGGTGCCCCCTCTTTTACGAGACGGATCAGTTGCTTTTAAAGGAATGGAAAAAAATGAAAACTACATAGACCATGGACCCCAAATTATATTACCCGGCCACCATGGAGCCCAACCAGCACACGGGACAGGAACTCGTGAGCAAGCCTGCCCTGAGAGCTGTACACTGCGACTATACCCTAATATGGTTGAACTCAGCGTCTTCCGCTACACAAGGTAATGGTAGCATCCCGGGAAAAAAGGGAAAACTGAGAAGGAACGAGAAGATAGCAAAGTTGTTCGAAAGAAACAGGAAAAGAAAGGTGAACGGCCCGACAGGAAAACACTACCGCCGAATCTCCACGGGCGGGTCACCCCGAGGTGCCGCCTACGAGAACCCAAGCCAAAAGTGGTGTTTTGCCTTCGCCAAGGGGCCTTAAAGGTTCAAGACTCGGCATCGGCTTAACCACAAGGACCATCTTTTCCCCAGTCGCGGCATTGCACGCATGGCTAAACATTGGGGCTGGGGTCCCTTTGGGGTCGCACAGTACACCCAAAAATCTACTTTAGCATTTCTATATATAATATAAAATATATATATATATATAATATATATATATAATATATACGTATATATAAATACATTCATAGTGAAGGCCTCTGTACTGGCAAACTTGGTGCCATAGAAAGCGTAAGAGGGTTCAATGCTGGTCGACCACTGTCGACATGTCGTAGACACTCGAGGCACGCCCCGAGGGTTAAAAAGAAGGTCCCCATCACCTCGAGAAGTCGGAGTAGCGCTGCCTACCACCCCAAGCACACGAAAAATTAAATTGATATAAATAGAAAAAAAGTTTGGGGGAAAATTAGCCCCGCCGGTAGGGTAGTGGTTATCGTACCAGACCGGCAATTCTGGAGGTCGTGGGTTTGGATCCTACCTGGCGAGCATTTTTTGTCCACTTCTTTCGAATTCATTATCTGTTTAAATGACCTACGATAACCTCCCCTTTGCTTTCTGAGGTTTTCTTGACTGCCAAACTTATTTATGTCTTACTTTAACGCACCCCTAATTTTCTATTCTGATTCGCTACAATGCATAACCAGGGGCTCTCTTCTGGCAGTATTGGTGCCATAGGAAGCTTAAGAGGGTTCAACGCTGGTCGACCACTCTCGACATGTGTAGACACTCCAGTCATGGCCCGGGGGTTAAAAAGAAGGTCCTCTTCACCCCGAGAAGTCAGAGTGGCGCTGGCTACCACCCTCAAGCACAGGAAAAATTAGATTGAAATAAATACCACTGAAGTGGAGGGAAAAATAGTCCCGCCGGTAGCGTAGTGGTTATCGCATCAGACCGGTTTTCAGGATGATGATGATGATGATGATGATTGGTGGCTTTCCCTTTGAATCGGGGGCGTCGGTTATCAGCAACCGACTTGCCTGTTTTATTACGTTTACTTGCCCTACTGCCAGCTAACCTATAGATTGCTTCCTCCTTCCCAATCTCTCCCTCTTTTCTGTTTTAAACTCATCGCCCCCACCCCCCTTTTTTTCTAACCTCGCTGTTTTAAATTCTCGTCCGCATGATTACTCCGCCTGCGTACCAATCCCTTCCCTACTTTTCATCCACCACCACTCCAGTCGCCTCTTGGTCACCTCTATGGCCTTTGAAGTTGAGGTTCCCGTTCGGCCCAAATCCAAAGCCTCCGCCAGCGTCCTTTCCTCCTCACCCCGCGGGGCCGTATCTCTGTGCAGCTCCTGGCAATATGGTCTATAGTTTCCCGATCACTGCCGCAGCATGCACCGTTTCATCCTGCTGCCTGTAGCTACCCGTGTATGCCCGGGTTCTCAGGCACCCTCCCCGTACCTCGAAGAGCAACGCACTGCCTCTCGTATTGCCATAGAATCCCTCCTTCTTAATTTCCCGTTTCTCTGCCCTAGAAGTCTCCAGCGTTTTTTTCGCTTCCATTCTCTGTGCCCACTTCGTCGTCTCTGCTGCCTTTACCTGCTTTTTAACTGTTGTGTAAACCCCACTTCCCCCTACCGACTTTCCGTACAGCTTGGTCAGCTGTCTGGTCCTCCGTCTCCACCGCGTGTCCCACGCTCCTCAAATACACGTACTTAAACACCCTCGCGGCCCATTTTCGTCCTCCATGTCACGAAGCCGCTCCTCAAACTTCATTTTGCTCTGAGCGTCCCTCGCCTCGAAAGACGACCAGCCCATATCCTCTTGTACCGCTTCCATTTGTAGTTTTTACTGTGGGCCCCAAGGGCCAATCTGCCTACCGGCCTTTGATTTACTTCCAGGCAAGCTGTGTCTCTGGCTTCATGCACAGAACCGAATTAGCGGAAGTTAATCATGCTACCATGACCCCTTTCCAGCTCGTATTTGCTGTATCCCCAGAGGGCTCTATGCTTCATTATACCCGCGTTCCGTCTTCCTTTCGTCTTAAGGTGAGCCCTCATGCACCTGCGTGTAATCTTCGCTGTTGTTCAGCCATACTACGAAATATTTATACTCTTTCACCAATGGTATTTCTACTTGCGGGACTGATACTGTTTTGTGCTCCTCGCCGTCATTAGGACCATGATCCCCGATTTTTCTCTGCTAAAGGATAGCCCTAGGTGCGGTCGCTTCTACACCACATATATCCATCAAGCCCTGCATACTTATCCGGTTGTCCGCCATCAACAATATGTCGTCTGCATACATTAGTCCCGGAACCCGTTCTTCCACCACCTGCCCGTTTTTCATGTGGGATAAGTCGAACCACATCGTGTTGACTTCTACCTTCCTGTCTAACCCCGTCATGTAGATCATGAACAGCAGCAGAGATAGAGGACATCCTTGTTTCAAACCCTTGTAGGTGTATACAGGCCTATTCTATGTTACCCACCTCCCACACTATTTGCACTTGGTTCTCCCGGTATAGCTCCCTGAGTAAGCTACTGAATTCTGCCCCAACTCCCTCGTCCTCTAGGATACTCCAAAGCCGCTTCCCTGTCTACATTATCATACGCCGCTTTAATGACCAGAAAGGCTAACCAAAAATGTTCTGTTTTGCATCTTCGCCACCTCTATGCATTGGCTTACCACGAATAATTTGTCGTCTAGTCTTCTATCCTTTCGAAACTCATTTTGAAGCTCCCCTAAATATCATATTTTCTTCCACCCACTGCTCTAGTTCGAACTTCACTGCCTGCATTGCTAACCTGTACAGCACTGACGTGACGGTTACTAGCCTATACGAGCTTGGGTTTGTCCTGACTCTTTGCCCTTGTACACTACGTTCGTCCTGCTCATTTGCCACGCGGGCCGGTATTGCCTTTTCTTCTATCCTTGTTGTGATGGCTTGCAGTAGCTTTCCTTTGCTCTTTGGTCCTAACTGGTTAATCAACTCCATCGGTATCGCATCCGTTCCGGCCGCGGTATTCTTAGGGACCTTTTCCTCTGCTCTTTTTCAATTTCAGCTTGTCCCCATCTATCTCCAGACATTTCGGCCTACTCGCCGCAACACCTCTGTATCGCTGCGGGGCCTCTTCATCCACCTTACCGAGCTTCTCCGTGATAATTTGTGCAGGTATGCTAATGCTTCCTCTCTCTTGAGCATCTGCCCCTGCTCGTTTTCTATAGTGCCACCTTCTGTGGGACTCGTACGTTTCCCTAATGCCTGCACATGGTTCCAAAACCTTTTCGGCGCGTTTCTACCCCTTTCTCGTATTTGCGCTACCCATCGCTCGCTGTCCCTCTTTATTTTCGCCTGCACTAATTGCTGCACTTCCTGTTTCATTTGCTTATACTGCTCCCATTTTAGGTCCACCTCTTCCTGATGTCTCTTATCCTCTTGGCCTGCCTGTGCTCTCTAGACGACTGTTTACGCCTTTCTATCATCGCCTTTATTTCTTTTTTCACCAGCTTTTGGGTTTTTTTTCCTGTCCATCGGGTTTTTTTCCCCCCTGCCTTGACTATTTTTTTCTTTAATAGTCTTGATGAGCCTGTCATATTCCCACTCTTCTCCAGGATTTCTTTCTATGTCAGCCTCAATGCTTTTGGCTATATCCGCAATTTGTTTGCTGTTTAACATTGTGCGCTGCAAAGGGCGACCCGTTTTTTTGCCCCCCCGTTTCCCAAAACTCAGGTTTATGCGCTTGTGGTCACTGCCCCGACTGTGGCCCCCCTTTCCCCATCTATGGTCATTCCATCCAACCATTCATAAATCCCTCTGAAATAAGGCAGTAGTCAATACTCGACTGTCTCCTACCACACTCCCACGTTATTTGACCCTCGCATTTTTTTTCCCTATTTACTATGATCAGCTTCTGGTACTCACACATATCTAGCATTAGATTTCCGTAGTCGGTGTACCCGTCTAGATCTTCAATGTGGGCGTTCATGTCCCCTACCAATAGTACCTCGCCGGAACGTTTCAAATCTTCCATGTCGTTTTTTATACACGCCACCAGTTTTTCATTTTGTTCTTTGCTATCCTTACCCGTCCACAGGTAAGACACCCCTAAAGCCATCTCCCTACCCTCCACTATCCCTTTCACCCCCACATGTTCTCTACAGTCTTCTTTCAATCTCTTCCAATTTGTCCCCTGCCGTACCAGCATACCTACTTCCCCCGCCTTTTCTCAATCCAGCCGTCCTGTTACAACCTTCCCATACATACTCTCCGATTACCGGAGTTTCCTCCAAGTCCCGTAGGTGCGTCTCGGTCACAGCGTATACCTGGATATCTTCCTCTTCTAGCTGCTTAGTAATCTCCGTCCACTTCTCTCTTTTTCCTGCCACCCTGCAGTTTATGTACGCGATATTCAGTTTCCCCCCTCTCTTCTTTACACGCCGGCGTCGTCCCTTTCGTTTGCCTGCACCGATCTATACCGACCCCGCCATCTCTTTTTGCTCCCTTTTTTTTGTTTTACGCCATCTTCGCAAAGGCCTGTGGGGGCCCCTAAAAAAGCCACAGTTCGCGCCGCGTGTCGTTTTCCGATGGCTGCTCCCACCTGCCCGTTGAAATGCACTCCGTTACGCTGGAACGCCCTTTTCCGGCCCATCCATCGGACATCCCTGTTGATGTCTACGACAGCGAAACTCAGCTCCTTGCCGAGCTCCCGTATGTCTCGGTTTACCGCTACAACTTCCCTTTCCACATGTAACCCCCTCCCAATTATCTCTGGTACTGTGCTCACGACGACCTGCACATGTGGGCACAGCGCCCGAAGTTCCTTCACCCCCTTTTCGCTGCTTGCGCACTCCCGCCCCTTTTCCCCGCAGAACGTCATTTGGGTTTCCCCCTGCGATAATCACTAGGTTCTGCCCCTGCATATTTTCCCACATTTTATCCTTTGCCTTTCTAACACTACCCTGACCGTCTGCCCCGGGAACACGCCAACCTGCACTCTCTGGGCCTCTCTCACCCGGCCTCTAATCTCCTTTTTTGAGTACCGCATGTTTGGGGTCCCCCGCCACGATCACCATGCGCCTTTCTTCCTTTTCCCTGGGGGCGGCCACCTGCTCCCACGCCGGCTGAGTCAGCGCCACTCCGGGATCGTCTTCCGGCGTGGCGTCTTTGTCCTCCTCCTTTCCCTTCTCGTGGTCAAGCACTTCCAGACACCTGCCTCGTGACCTGCTTCATCGTTTGTCGGGATGTCCCCCTTTTGTCGCCATTTTGAACCCCCATTTGCGCCAACCTCGCTTCGAGTGCCTTCCTCTGCTCTTTCTCATCCTTCAACTCCTCCTGTAGCTCGCCTACCTGAACTCTGAGCTGCTCCTTTTTTTCCTCGAGCCGGTCGAGGCGCGACGCTAGCACACACACTCTGCACATGAAGTCCGGGCCCCTTTCCCCGTCCTCGACCGACTCGAATCTCGTCTCCTCGAGCGGGTATTCGTGCTCGCACCGCGTGCACACCCCACCCGGCTTCTTCCTCTGAGGCATGGTACTGCCCGTCCAAAGGGGTGCCCACCCCTGGCTTACTTCACTGCCGCGTTCTCGCCCCTCCCCTCCAATCTAAAAGTAAGCCGCAACGTGCGATTCTTTCCTACAGCATTAATTCTTCTTTCACGAATTACCAACCCCTTACAAACCGCCACGTGCAACAACCGCGCGACACCTCTGATTCGGTCACTTTTCCTACGCTAACAACTACCGCCCCTTTCAACTAACCTACATTTTTCTCTAAAACATGGTCACTCTAAAAAAGGAATAATAAATTTGAAACACTTATCCGTTTTCGTCGTCGATGCCTCCGCCGCGCTCAGTACGCCCGCACACCTCGACAGCTCGAACTGTGGATTGCACTGTGGACTGTGGAACTGTATGGAAGTTGTGGGTTCGGATCCCACCTGGCGGGCATTTTTTCTCCACTTTCTTTCCAAATTTTGTATCTGTTTCAATGACCTACCATATCCTCCCCTTTCCTCTCTGAGGTTTTCTTGTCTGCCAAACTTTATTTCTGTGTTATTTTCAACGAGCCCGTCATTTCCTATTCTGATTATATATATATATATATATATATATATATATATATATATATATATATTATATATATATATATATATATATATATATATATATATATATATATAATGTGAAGTCGAAAATTTGAAGTTCGGTCAGCGGGCAATCGCCCACGAAGGTGGTGTAACCGAAACCAAGCAGAGAAGGAGAGGAACAAGAAGCGGAAGCTCGAAGGGAAAAGCGTACGACCCCTGCCTACCGGTCGCTGTTTCTGAGAATAGGGCAGCCGACAAACTTTCCAAGCCAAGGCGACCCCTCCTCTGACCCATCTCCCTCGCCGCGATCCGGCCTCAGGAACTGTACTCCAAAGCCTCAGAAAAGTTCCATCTCTTCCAGCGCCTTCATCCGAGGGCAGCGCACACGGGTGCGAATTGACTGCCAACACACCGCCTAACGCCCCTACTACCGCTGATCTTCTTCACGCCGTCGTCGAGTTGACGCGACGATTGGCAGACTTCATCGGTTCCGGCTCCGCTCCATTCCTGAGTGGGGAAGTTTCATCTTCAGTGGATTCCGCTGTCAAAGAGTTCCGTGGCTTCCGCGACGACCCGGTGAGCTGGCTGCAGAAAATAGATGCCTTTGCCGCTCTTCATGCGTGGCCTAAGAACGCCAAGCGCTCATTCACTGAAACTCGACTACGCGATGCTGCCCGAGCGTGGCATCTTTATGAAGGCCACTCGCACTCAACCTGGGCAAGATCGAATGGGGCAATTATGACGGCATTTGGTGACCTGCCGGCCGCTCACGCTGACCGCCTGATGCGAATGCGTGCGCGCCGCCAAAGACCTGGCGAGGACGTCGCAACCTATGTGTATGACAAACGGCGGTTTTTCTGCATGCAGCCTTGCTTGGGAGATTCCTGCTGCTAGGCAGTATGTCTAAGATGGCAAGGCAGACCTTGTTTATGCGTCAATTTCGACCATGCAGCCGCCCTCCGGCATTCATGCATCTGGATGTAGAATGCGGTGGGTGTGCAGGTGGCTGCACAGCCATCGGAGCACCGAACGGCCCGTCAACTCGAGGAAAGGCGTCTTCAGCCCCAGGAATGTTTTTCGCATGGGCGCCTGGTCCTAGGGCCCTAGGAACAAGGCTTGTCCGGTGCCACGACCACAATACGCTACCAAGTAACTTCCCTGCCCATGGCTCAGGTGCATATCGATGGCATAAGAGACGCAACGGCCCTGGTTGACACTGGGGCTGAGCGCACTACCATCCACCGACGACACGCCCCGGACGACGTTATGGAGTGGTGGACACAACCACCACTACATGACCTCGGTGTCTCTGCATTGCCCGTAGGAGCCCTTCACCTGACCATAGGGACGGGGGCCGGCCGCAGGTCTTTCACTGCAATCCTGGTCTTTGAGGACCTGCCAGCAGGCGACCTCCTAAAGGCAGAACACCTCTTTTCAAACGACGTGGAGGTACGCATCGAGCGTGGGCAAGTCCACCTGTGTCCCACTATCCTCGTACACTCCTCTCCGGACATTGATGAAGGCGAACCTGCCTTTGCGGATGCTCTGTTCCATTTGCTGGAATGCCACAAAGCTCTTTTTCGCGGACGAAACAGCGCATCTTCCCGGCACTAACCTCCTCGTACACACAATACCCACAGGCGATCACCCGCCAGTCTGTGTACAGAAACGTCGCTATGCTGAAAAAAAGCGAACCGTGATCGACGAGCAGGGAGCTCGAGGAGAATAAAGAGTACGAGCCTGCCTACCGGTCACAGTTGCTACAAAACAATATATAAATATATATATGATATATATATATATATATATATATATATATATATATATATATATATATGGCGTGGGTTCGGTCCCCACTCTGGGCGCGTGTTTTTTCTTTCTTTCTTCTGTATAATTAAAAAAAATGTTTACCTAATTAACTGTAGTGAAAATGAAAAGAGCCTAACCACACCCCTATGCCTCCTTTGGCGTTGTAGACTGCTGACCTATCTTTCTGTATTTATATGTATATTATATATATTATATAAAATATAATATATATAAAAGAAAATAAGGGTTGGCAGTCAAGAAAACCTTGGAAAGCAAAGGGGAGGTTGTGGTGGGTCATAGCAAGAGATGAAGAATTTTTTGAGTCGAAATGAAAGTGTTGACCGGTATTCTGGAGGTCGTGGGTTCGGATCCCACCCGGGGGGCATTTTTTCACCACTTCTTTTCGACTCAAAAAAATCTTCATATCTTTCTATGACCCACCACAACCTCCCCTTTTCTTTCTGAGGTTTTCTTCACTTCCAACCCTTATTTTCTGTCTATTTAATGGAGCCCCTAATTATTATATATATATATATATATATATATATATATATATATATATATATATATAGGGAGCTTAAGAGGGTTCAACGTGGTCGACCACTCTCGACATGTCGTACACACGCGAGTCACGGCCAGGGGGTTAAAAAGAAGGTCCCCTTCACCCGAGTAGTCCGAGTGGCGCTGGCTACCACCCCCAAGTGCAGGAAACAAACAGACCTTAATAAATACAAGAGAAAGTGCTGGGGAAACAGCCCGCCGGTAGCGTAGTGGTTATCGCAACAGACCGGTATTCTGGAGGTCACGCGTTCAGATCCCATCCGGCGGGCATTTTTTCACCACTTTCTTTTCGACTCAAAAATTCTTCATCTCTTTCTATGACCCACCACAAACTCCCCTTTGCTTTCCGAGGTTTTCTTGACCGCCAACCCCTATTTCTGTCTTATTTCACGGAGCCCCACATTTCCCATTTTTTGATTCACTAGATGCTTAGCGCGGGCCTCTGTTCTGGCAGTCTTGGTGCCAAAGGGAGCTTAAGAAGGTTCCACGCTGGTCGACCACTCTCGATATGTCGTACACACTCGAGTCACGGCCCGCGGGTTAAAAAGAAGGTCCCGTTCACCCCGAGTAGTCCGAGTGGCGCTGGCTACCACCCCCAAGTGCAGGAAACAAAAAGACCTTAACATAAAATACTCGAGAAAGTGCTGGGGAAACAGCCCCGCCGGTAGCGTAGTGGTTATCGCACCAGACCGGTATTCTGGAGGTCGTGGGTGCGGATCCCTCCAGCGGGCATTTTTTTCACCACTTTCTTTCCGACTTAAAAAATTCTTCATCTCTTTCTATGACCCACCACACCCTCCCCTTTGATTTCCGAGGTTTTCTTGACTGCAAACCCTTATTTCTGTCTTGTTTCATGGAGCCTCTCATTTCCTATTTTCTGATTCGCTACATGCTTAGCGAGGGCCTCTGTTCTGGCAGTCTTGGTGCCAAAGGGAGCTTAAGAGGATTCAACGCTGGTCGACCACTCTCGACATGTTGTAGACACTCGAGTCACGGCCCGGGGGTAAAAAGAAGGTCCCCTTCACCCCGAGTAGTCCGAGTGGCGCTAGCTACCACCCCCAAGTGCAGGAAACAAAAAGACCTTAACATAAAATACCCGAGAAAGTGCCGGGGAAACAACAGCCCGCCAGTAGCGTAGTGGTTATCGCACCAGACCGGTATTCTGGAGGTCGTGGGTTCGGATCCCACGTGGCGGGAATTTTTTCACCACCTTTTTTTTCGACTCAAAAAATTTTTCATCTCTTTCTAAGACCCACCACAACCTCCCCTTTGCTTTCCGAGGTTTTCCTGACAGCCAATTCTTATTTTCGTCTTATTTCACGGAGCCCCTCATTTCCCATTTTCTGATTCGCGACATGCTTAGCGAGGGCCTCTGTTCTGGCAGTCTTGGTGCCAAAGGGCGCTTAAGAGGATTCAACGCTGGTAGACCACTCTCGACATGTCGTAGACACTCGAGTCACGGCCCGGTGTGTTAAATGAAGGTCCCCTTCACCCCGAGTAGTCCGAGTGGCGCTGGCTACCACCCAAGTGCAGGAAAACAAAAAGACCTTAACATAAAATACCCGAGAAAGTGCTGGGGAAAACAGCCCCGCCGGTAGCGTAGTGGTTATCGCACCATACGGTATTCTGGAGGTCGTGGGTTCGAATCCCACAAGCGGGCATTTTTTCACCACTTACTTTTCGACTAAAAAAATTCTTCCTCTGTTTCTACAGACCCACCACAACCTCCCATTTGCTTTCCGAGGTTTTCTTGACTGCAACCCTTATTATATATATATATATATATATATATATATATATATATATATATATATTATATATATATAGTGGCCGATGAGTCGGTGCGGCCAAGCCCACGTTTATTCATGTTGCGCTTGCCATGCCATTGTCAGGACGCGGCGAGTAGAACAGCTGTGCCGTTCCAGACAGGGTGCCTAGTCTGAGTCTATTCTGTGCCAGCTGGCCAATCTGGTGGTGATGATTGTGGCGCTACAGGCCCCCCTAGCGCAGAGCGCGATAGCGAAAACTGAGCTTGGTATAGTTTTTGTGCATTACTGTACTTCAAAGTAGGGAGCAAAACAGGAGAAGCACTTAATGCAGTTCACACGCACATGTAAAGTTGGTCCGTAGCCGGAGAAATTCCGTGTGCAGTCAGTGGTCTAGTGGCCGGGTTTAGTAAAGGGCATGGTCCTGGTCAACGGCGAGGTAGCGTCCGGGTAGGGGGCAACCTCTGGTGGTCGAGGCTGGGACTGCGGCAGCAGACGCGTGGCTGAAAGTGGTGCAAATAGATATTCTGTAGGCGGTGTAATTAGCAAGCACAAGTTGCACAGGCGCAGCAGATATGCAGTGTAAGGGTAGTTAAAATACATGCGTGAGTGGGCTTTAAAGTGAGGATGGTGGCTGCATCCATGTGTATGCAACTTGCACACACGAAACGGGAGGTGGCATCGCGGAGCCTTCGATTATAAGCTGTGGTTGCTGTGCCATGAAGTCTCATTCCCGTCTTGGGTGCCAGTTTCGCGTGCCTTGCTCGTAGTCGCACCGTTGAGCTGAAGTTATAGTGTCGACTGAAAGTTCTCTCAGCAGGGGATTGGTAGAGGTCTGGTGGCCAGTTTGTGAGGCGTCTCGCGATGGCACGGAGACACCTAATGCTGCTTTCGGCCACGTTTGTTGGGAGGCTTATCCCGCAATGCTTGTTAAGGTCTTGTCATCGTAGGCAGGATGTTCAGAATTTTCGGGGGCAGTCTGATAAGCTTCGACGGTAAGTTGGACTTCCGTAAATATCAGGCTGTCGTCGGCTGCTTGAGGCTGCTGTACGTCCTAAAGCGAGGAATAGGCCTGGCGTACAACGGGAGGAGAGTGATCTAGGAGATCACTCGTACACCTGCCTTGCGGAGGTCGTGCAGTTTTCCAGTTAGAAATAGCAGGTGAGTGATGCTTGCACCGGTCTGTGCAGCAGATGAGCCAACCTCTGGTTCAGCGTCAGAATGTACTGTCGATTTCACAAAACAAATGGTCGACTCCGTCTTGAGGAAAGTCGTTGCTAGGGCTTGCGTTTCCTTGACGGGCGATGCTGGACATTCCGACGAACTTGAATTGACAGGTGCCGTTGAAAGGTGTGGTGGGTTAGACAATGGCGTGATTAGGCCGCCGTTGGCATCTGCTGAGTTACCATACCGTAGTGGTTTAGGACAGCGCTACTGCATTCACATTGTCGTATGCAGTAGGGCCTGGGGCCGGAAGCTGGATGCGCTCAGTGAGGTCAGCAGGTAACTTCTCTAAAATGACGAGGTACCTGGTTTTCCGGGACTGGATGTCGCTTACAAAAAAATGACTCTCCAGGATCACGAAAACGCAGCGTGGTGGCAAAGAATTGATCCAAACGGAATCAGCCCGGGTAGCTCTGGGAAGGCGATGGACGTTCGTCGCGTACCATTGCCCGCATTGCAACTGGGGAAGTAGCAGTGCGATTCCATGGCGAAGCCGCTTGTCCGGGTCACCAAATTGTAGGTGGCCCATGAGGCGGTGCGGCCGAGCCCGACGTTTATTCAGGTTGTGCTGGCCATGCCATGGTCAGGACCAGGTGAGGAAAACACGGGTACCGTCCAGACCGAGTGCCTATTGCTGAGTCTGTTCTGCGCCAGCTCGCCAGCCCTTCTTTATTCAGGTTGCGCTGGCCATGGCATGGTCAGGACGAGGTGAGAACAGGGGTGCCACTCCAGACCGAGTGCCTAGTGCTGAGCCTGTTCTGTGCCAGCTGGCAAATCTTCTGGTGATGATTGTGATGCTATATATAATAATGATTGTGGCCTACGTTTCAGCAAAGAGAACTTGCTTTCCTCAGGGCAATCTCTCTCTCTATGTATATTTATATATATATATATATATACATAAGTGTGTGTTTGTGTGTATCAGCCTGTTTTGTTTCTTGGAACCCCTCACGGACAACTGGAATTTTTAATCAGTTTACAAAGCATTACACAGTTTATATTTTTGTGACCTAAGGCTATACTGGAATACGCGGGCATAGTTGGGGAGCTTGGATAATAAATCAAATTGGATCGCGGATATAGGGGGGATAGATAGGGTTAAGAACTTGTTTTCGTTCATTTTTCAGTTACTCTACTCGGCACTTCAGCACGTCCCATGAACAAAAGACTTCTCTGCGAAGGCACTCTGCATGACCGCAAGAAAATGCTACGTATAAAGCTTTTTCTCAGCATAATGTACTTGAAAGCAAGAATACACCCAATTAATTGCTTAAAAACTCTAGAAAAAATGATTCATATAAAGTAAAAATGTTATCGTGAATATCAAATTTATTGAAATTGTCCCGTTTTCTGAGGACCATACCCTACTTGAATAATTAAGCTGAGTACAAAGTGCCTTTACTTCAAGTGAACCTTTCGCCTTATGCCTGCGTATGTTGTAGTTCATTTGAATATGGTATTGTGCCATCGTTCGTCATTGTATAAGTTTGTTTCAATGGCTGTTGCTTTTTGTTTGTGCAAACCCACACGAGGTCTTCTTAGCTTTTTCCCCAATTATTCCAAGCAAAGGCGGGTCAGTGCCATGTTGTTGCTAAAGGATGCCGGTAACTTGTGGAAAAAAGGGAATGATAAGTAAAAGTGCGAAATAAAAATATTGTTGTATATAGTCCGGTGTGAAGGATAATGCTTCATTTTGAAAGAAAAGTAAAATTACAAGATGTTGAAAAGCCAGCGGAAACCATTTCATAAATTTTTACTGCGGACCCCCGTAAACAATGGTGCAAACATTTGCAGATACCTAGGGTGAGTTTTATATTGTTAGCAATGTTTTTAGGTTTGGTTGAACGTTGGGTGGGGTAGGAAATTAGATTTAAACGAGCCTCAAAACCTTTGTTTATGTTTTTGTTTAAACATAGTATAATATGAGAATAAAAGCCAACAATCGTGGAATATAAAATATTCTTTTATCATAAAAATTACAAAAATGCTTAGATAATGCTTGGGTATTTCTTCTTATTTTGTTCCTCTGACTATGCAAAAAAGTTTTCAGCAGAATAAAAGAAAATATGATACCTACTTAAGCCTCATATATTAAGATGAATTGCAAATGTTCTCTTTGAATTGGCTCTATGCAATTTTTTTTTTCGAGAACACTACAAAGAGTTAAGGTGACACTTGAAAAACTTATTATAAAACTGCCAGCATGATGTCTTGGTGGAGACAATTTTTTACTATATTCATCAAGAGGTTCAGCTTCCGAATCAGTGGTAAAGCTGTTGTATCACACAGAAGGAATTCATTAAGAAACAATTGTTATATTAATACTATCATATATTGATAATATTAATATATTAAGGGGTTATATATAGTGACCCCCTCATGACACATCCCTTGACTGGGGCCGTTGAGGTAGAAAATAAATAAAGAAAAAATAAATAAATTGGCAAAAATGTCCAACGGTTTAATTCATTGCTGAAACTTCGGTTCAGGACGAGTTACCCAAAAGGACCCAGCGCGACTTTCAAGCGTCCCATACTTTGAGGTATGAGTATTCTAGCTTCAATATTCTCGAGGCTAGTGCCTTTTACAAAATTCATCTCTTCCGTCTAGCTTGCTTTGATTGTTTTCTCCCATTCCCATTTGTCAAATAGAAGTAATGTAGGGAGATTTTATACACTAGTAGTAAATACAAATCTCCGTGTTAAAACATTTTTTTGGATAACATTACGTTTCAAATAATGAAAAATTTTGCGAAAATTGTAAGCTCTCGTGTGGGTAAATGAAGACTGTACTTCACATGATGACACAAATTGGGTTCCAAACTTTATAACTTGCTCAACATAATGGGCACAATGTAGAGCATGGCAGAATTTTGGTGCGTTGCCACCTGAAGGCATTTCCGTGTGACAGCCTTTTTGGAGGGGCAAAGTTCATTTCCGCACCGAAGGATACTTGTCGGCTGATTGGACGCTGTATACTGTAAAAATTAAAACGAGCCACCATGTTTTATGAGCAAGCAAGTACCGACAAGGCCCACCAATGGAACCAAAAGTGGCACTCACCATTATAATAATGTCGTATTTCAAACTCAGCGCTACCATCAAATATTAAATGGCAAAGCGGCCGCCATAAAATTTACCAGGTTTTTCATATTATTGGCTTCTAAGATAAGTGGCACATCTATTGGTTGCATAACTATTCTGGGGAGCATAAGGCTGCACAAAATCCACTAGACGAGTCGCTATACCAACACAATGCCGTGCAGTTGTACGAGCTGTGCATATATCTCTGACCATCATTAGCAGGAAGCAGTTTGTGGCTGGAAACGACGTAAGCGGGAACACCTTAAACACGTAAGCGGTTAATTAAAGAAAGAGACTTTAACGCAGGAACTATTATCAACGTAAATTTAGCCGTCCTTGCTGAAACATCAATCCCCAAAACTGGTTTAGTGCCAGTCTCTTAAATTGGCATCAAATAATGGAAATGTGTGAACCTCATTTTTGTCCGTTCTGGTCCACTTCAGTAGGTTAAACCAGAAGCAAATCACCAGTGTATCTAAAAGGTTTCTTCCAAATGCGCCCATGAAGTCGGCATTAGCTGTCTGAAGAAGTTGCGATGGATACGCTTCATCTAAATGCACTTTGCTAGAAAAAGATTTCAAAAGAGGGCTGAAACTGGTGTTTTACTATACGCAAATGTGATGGGGTTTAAAGGTTTCTCGTTGGCATTGTTATGCGACTTCCGATATGGTGTATACTATGATTCCACGGAGTGTAAGTGCGCCCATGTCGAATGAATTCTAAGTGCCCCTTACCTCGTGAACTGCTCACTGGTGCTTTTCAAAGCTGCCCCTACGAAATAGATAGTGCAACATTTATTGCAGAATAGCTGCAATGGCTACACTAAGGCAGTGCAGAGCAAGGAGCTCTTGTATTTTTTAACTATCAGATTGTCTTGTCTTCGAATGTTTCGCCGAACATCTCAGCGCCAGCTGGTGTTGATTCAAGAAACAACCCCCAACACTTTCACCCACCTTCATTAATCGATTGGAGAGCACCTGGATGGAACGTACCGCAACTGGTTTTATCACATAGTAGTCCCAATTACTCGCAAATGTGCTAAGCCAGGCACTGGGGAGATGTACGTCCTGAAAATGGTCTCGTGCCGTCTTTTGAAAGGCAATCACAACAAATATCGTAACTTTGTAAAACACAGTGGAAACACTAGCGGGGAAACTTTGTGTTTCTTGGTGCTTGACAAATAGGCTGGCTGTATCTATATGCCGAAAGACTTGTTCCATAAAAAGGAAGCCTATCTATGTCACTTTCAATTCTGGTGCTCCAAAGTATAGAAGCGCTCAATAGATGAAAAGACCAGTCGGCACCTTCAAAAGGGTGTCCCAATTTTACATAAAATTACCTATTTTCGGGATGACGACTGATGCGGGTTAGGACTAAGGAGAATAACTCACTTTTTTCTTTCCGTAAAACGGCACCAAATCGGCAAGGCTTTCTGATGGGCTGTGACCAAGCAGAATTGGGGCAATCAGAAATTTGAAAATTGATATCAAAACAACTGCAACTTTTGCCTGTCAATGACCTGTCTTTATGGCAGATTTCACGAAGCTCTAGGTTTGTCTGCGCAACACTCCTTGGTGAATTATTATATTATTCCGTGTGAATGTTGGCGGCAATTACATACTCTATACAAGGTTTCATACCGACTGGTATAACAGAATTTTTCTTCGGCATTGTGATTCTGAACTTCGCAGGTCTACTCAGTTTTAGCATCCTTCTAAACGGCGGTGCTTGCTTTGATGTGTATGTTTTAAAGAAATAAATTACATTCATGGCCTCATAGATGGCACCCGTTTTACGCTATCTAGTTTTAGGCTGCTTTAAGAAACAGCCTAGTACCCATAATATACAATAGTTGCGCGGGTTTTTAGTATGTCGCTGCAGACGTTGTATTATAAAAAATGATCAGACTCGAAAACATCCATCGTGGTTGAAACTCCTCTCGTTACGTTTCAAACATACCTACGCAGTTCGTTTCACTAACCTAATGCCTCAAAATGTGTTTTGCAATACACTGACGTCTGCATATACATGACCCGTAAAAACCTAATTTTATATATATTCCCAAGCATAACCGAAGATATTGGCCGCTTATTTATGCCCTCGCAAATATTACATAAAAAGGGAGAGAAGATCCCGCATGGATCTCTCTGTAGATCAATAACTCTTTGCAGTTCCTGCCATAAACATGCTGCACTAGAGTTATGGCAAGGTTTAGCACTAAGACTGCCGGCCTTTCAGGAATAAATTATGGCAGCTGTGTATAGAGCGTTGTGGATCACATAGAAATCGACCAGATATATTGTTCAAATCAGGACTCCAAAAAGGTAGACTAGTGGCATTCCAGTACGGTATCCCAATAACTCCGAAGCTAGACCCAGAAAGTGTGTTGGTAACTGCGGGAAGTTTCTTGTGTTTTTGATTACCCTTAGGTGGGTGCAAATGTGCTATCGATAAAAACTTCAAAGGAAAGTTTGACAAAAGCCACCCCTCCCGATTTGTCAGTCCTTATCTAGCGTAGTATATCGCTTTCTGCGGTACGGTTTAAATGTTAATTTAAGAGTTGTGGCAGCACCTGAACGGCACAACCAAGAAAGATCGGTCCAGCAGCACCGGCGCTACCGGGATGCCAGCATGAAGCTACCTCTTGCAGCTGTGGCATGTCCCACTCTAGCTTATGGCCAATAAATCTCTTTTTCTCGGTGCAAAACAATCAACCCCAGCGATATATAATTGAGTCATTGGAATTGGCTTAGAAGTCCGCATCTGTACTATCGGTCGTGCAGGAGAATAATATTGCACGCACAGAAAAACTGGTGTGTTTTTTTGTTGCCTGTCTGGTGCATGCGCCGTTGTGGTACAGTGTATATGTGCCTAGTGAAAACACCGTATGTTAATCGTTCGAACCGTGCTCTTCTCTCCTGCTTCTTCTTTTAGGGCTTATAGAACGTCCTGAGTATCTAAAACCATAAGTTTCCACTTTTCAGATATATATATAACCATGCAATGAACACGCTAGACATACCTGTAATACGACAAGTATAACCGGTCAGACACACGACTGAGCCGTCATTAAGATGGTAAAAATCACCAGAACATTAAGGACGATTACATGGGACGTACGACTATACAGCGATATACATGACGAAGCACTAACCCACCCGGAAACCGACTCTTCAGTGATACTCGGGTCATTCGTGCCGAGAGAAAAACGTTGAGACTGCTATGAACGGCTCACATGAAGGCAAATCGGGAGGTTATATTAGAAAAAAATGAAACCTGTACATGACGCGTCACTATAAAAATCACTAACTACACTTGTGCATTTGATTTACTGCAAAACTACTCCCTTAACGCATTTCTCTTAGAGCAGTTTTCTTGTTTACGACGGTGCATATATATTGTACTTCAGCATAAGTCGATGAAGATCTCTACCAACCATGCAAGAATGCTTTAACTAAGCGTCAAGCAAATCCAATTTCTCAGTATGGTCAAATACCTACATGAAACTGCCTCTCCAAAAATGCGTTGTAATCGCCCTGTACAGTTACGATGCTGAACCTAACTGCGACACTATCCTCGAGTGTGACTCCTGGTTACTGTTCGTTCTTTTAATCACTTTAAAAAGTGTGTAAGAAAAGAAACAAACACTTCATATTTTATTTCAAGTGTCGCGGTGGAGGGTGGGCATTCATAAAAAGCGTAAATACCGTTTATTAAAACCGTAAAGCTAGTTACGGCATTGTTTGTCAGCAGTCTCCCACGTGAATACGACGATTGCTTAAATGTTGCCTATTTATTCGATATAAAACCGTATCTACCACAAGAAAAATAAAAACGGCAATGTTTTACGACACAAATAAAGGGATGTTTACGTCGATTTAGAAGTCAAGTCAGACACCGGTAGAAAGACAATAAATAGGGATCAGAACTGTTACTTGAATATTTCAACGGTTGCCATGTCGCGTGTATTCACGTAAGGATGAATATACGAAAACACTTTGCAACATACTCACCAAAGGTATTATACAAATATCCAAAAGAACCTAGTCTGTCCCAGTGCTTCCCATGCTAAATAATTTCACTCTGAGGCTATCCGCTCCCAAAACTAACCGACACAAAAATATTATAACCACTGCTTAATTTCACAACTTCGTCGGACCCTGTGGCAAGCGAGGCACTTCTCTGAACGACGCGTGAAACACGGTACAGGCTAAATTGAGGTCGACGAACGAGACCATGAGAACATGGGGTTGACAATCCCCCCCCCCCCATACGAGTACAAAGTAATTGTGTTTGCAGTGAGCACGTCCTCAGCAGGTGCCAGATAATAGTGGGGATGTTCTGCCTGCCATAAATAGTAACTCCTGCTTGATTGGTCTACACGAACAGTATTTTTGGCCCAATGGAAGCCTTTGGGCTGCAACTGACGTCTTATTGGGTACTAGAGGCCACCAGAACTTCAGGGTTAATGCTGAAGTAAAAAAACATGCCGCTTTTTGCGATGAAGGTAAGATTTGGGTGGTTACGTTGACAACTCTTCAGTAATTGCAAGCCGACCCAAAGAACATCCGCCATAGCTCAATATTTATAAACCAAGGATTATACCTGCTGAGATGAGAACACCCATTGGCGTGTACGCCCACCGCATCTTTAAAATCTTCGTAAGAGAACTGACCAGACGAAAACGCGCTCAACAAACCACAAGTTTTTGCCACAAACGCGCCAATATAGCACACCGGTTTTGGCGTATTTAAAAATTTTAACGAGAGCAACGTAGACGCTTTGGAGTTCAAAATCAGAACGTTTGCGAGAACTCATCTCACTTCTCTCCGTGGCGGAACCAAATAATAATAAAATTATACCACTTTCCCGTATTAAGCCTCGAATAGTATGCAAAGAAGGCATAGCTCTATTCAAGTGTCGATTAGTTTTCAGTTCGGCAAGCCGAGCATGCACAGTGGGGGTGTGCACGGCGCAACAACGACAACGACAAGGGAGGGACATAGCCCCGAGCATGAGGTTTCTCTGCATCTAAAAGATTGAGCCTTTGAAAAAAATTCTAAATTTCTCTAGTAGGTCTACACCAGTAACTATGAGGGGGTATCAAAATACAATGCCCGCTGCGGTATCCTACATTGTTCTTTTTGTTGTGATGTATCCATCGCCTACCGGTGTTTTACGTTACCTTTGTCTGCAAATTCTGGATGAAACATTCCTACTCCAATCGCCCATTCAGTGCTTCCCTCGAGCCACCAGACTACAGATCTTACATGCGACAGCTTGTATTTTCCTAGTTATGATGGAGAGGACGCAGCCCCCGTGTAGGGCGCCACCCAGAGGGGGCCATTGATATATCTACTCTTAAAATACGCAGGTGGTCGCCCACAAACGTTTAGGAGAATTTTATTGGTAATCCGCCAAACAAACTCTGTAGTCGTGACCTCAAAATTCGACAAAGTCAAAATAAACTATCGCTACGTTTCTGAAAGAAAACGCCACCAGGGGGCTGCGGAGTACACAACCCGCTTCACATGGGCTACTTGCTTTGCACTACCAAGGCTTTGGACCTCCCTACAAGAGCGCTCCATAATTAGTATCATTGTGTTTGTTTGTAGTCAGCTTCACCCTGAAACCCGCCACTAACGCTTTCGACCAAAGAACACGGCTCAGCTTAAATCGTGCCGCCTAGCCGGTGGATGCTCTGCCTCACTAGCCGCGCTAAGTCTGGGAGTCGAGTAGCAGAAATCGCTCCAAGCCACACCGACATACGACTCGCACAGAGGCCACACGCTCCCAACTTAAGACCCCTTGCGTCAGATCTTACGACCGCGCCACAACCAGCGCATCACTCCTTCCAGTACCCAAGTGCCAGCTTCCGTATCTCCTTCGCGCAGGGAAATCCAACTGAAACTGCCCGTGAACAACTACAAGGCGATCATATGCCCGAGATCCGGAATACGCGTCGAAGCCTGGCAGGCGCGATAACTTGCACACAGCCTGAAACGAGCCACCGGCATCCCACCCTCTACGTTCTACAGGCAAGTTATCACCTTCCCGCAACCACCAGCACAACCTTATCACGACAAGCTTCCCTAGGGAAGTATGCGTCGACGCTCTGCGAAAGATCACCACCCCTCCACCTTGCCGACAAGACATAAGATGTCACAGCGTACCTCAAGAACACCCCCGGTAAGTTCTCGCAGAGTAATCAGAGACATTGACTCTGGAACACCTCCTGAGCAACTGCTCGCCATAATTACGTACACCGGACTGCCCATCATTGAAGCCCGCCTGCTTGGCATCTAGGACACAGCAAAACTCACGTTTGACGGTACTCACGTGCCATTTTATCTGAAAGTGTACGGCACCCTGGTACACTGTGGCCCCTAAAGAAATACCTATCGATGCTGTGCGAAGTGCGGCACCCTTGGACACCGACCGGATGTCTGTCCCAACCCTCAGCCCAACCTGTGCTCCTGGTGCCATACCGCCATCCCAGCTCCTGACCACCCCTGCCAACCTCAGTGCCAGATGTGCGGACGGCCCCACATGATGTAAATTTGAGAATGTCACCGCAAGCTCAAGCCCTCACTGCCCCCCGCGCTCACCCGCCTCCAACGAGAAGCACAAGAAACACGGCAATCTGCCCTCTTTACACTCCGAAGATCGTCCTGTCCACCATCTACGCCCTCCAAGTTGAGCTAGTCAGCTGTAGCCACCCTAACACCCCACGGTGACCTTTTCCCCACCTTGCTTACCCCTCAAACCACAATGTAAACTGCTGAACGCCTTAGCGAATTTTTCACAAGAATATGCGCACTTAAAAGCACAATTAGCCGAAAACGCCAACCAAATTGCTACCCTCCAGCAACAGCTCTCGCACGGCAGCTCTCGCACAACACTTCTCTCACAAGCACCCACTCCCTTCTTTCCACCGTCCCCACCAGTAAATCCACCAATACCTGGCAATTCCGCTCTGGCACCCATTTACTGGGCCCAGGGTAATCTCAAGAGACTTTTTCAAACCAATTTTAAGAACCCACAGGAAGAAGTGACCTTGCTCTCTGGACACATCAAGGTTATAGAAGACGCAAACGCTGAAAAAATACAACGCAAAAAGCACCACCCACCCAGTTCTACCCCTACATCCCCTACAACCGCTCCACTTGCACGAGGCAATTAGGAAGACTTGGACTCTTTGTAATGCCTAAATGTACCGCCTCTCGGCCCCTTCACATTTGGCATAGAACGGTCGCTCATATCGCCGGAAAAAATAGTCCATGCACGAGCTTATCACCCCTAACTGTCCAGCTGTACTGGCCATACAAGAAATAAAATTCACTAATCCCCCTCACCAAGTATACATCACAATTCAAAATCCCATCCCGCCGCGGACCGCGAAATTCGTCACAATACCTACCCAGCGCAACATCATCCGCTCAACACTGCAATTGACTGCATTCTAGTAGAACTCCTACCTACAGCATGAAGGAACCTAGTGTGTTTATCCTCAACGTCTATTCCCCTCCCTCTGGCAGCCTCCAGGAACTTCCTCTAGTGCTCCGGTACGTCAATAAATAGCTAAGCACCACGGATTAGTAGTCCTAGGCGACTATATTGCACCGCACACTGCATGGGGTTATGCGTGCAATGCGAAATCAGGAACTACTTCCTGGGGTGCAGAACACCATCACGGCTTTACGCTTTGCAACATTCCCCTCATCCTGATACGCCCTCGGCTCCAGCGTCACCCGAATAACACCCCAGTCCTAACATTTGTTCGTAACGTCTCCCAATACACAAGGCAATGCCTCTCGCATACTCTCCGAGGTGATCACAGCAGCGTTTCAGCTCACCATTTCAGACATTACTTCGGACCATCTAGGCGCCAACCACCTCACAGATTAGAGAGACTTCTGGGATACTCTAGAAGCTATTCGAGACGCCGATTCGGACAGTGATTATGAACGACAACCATTAAACATGATTTTTAAAAAACACATAAAACGAATCACGCTCACGAACGAGTACCCCCGCTGTAGACCTGCACCTCCTTCACCTTGAACAGCCAGCCACCGACTGGTAACACGCTGTAAACGTAGCGAAAACGAACTGAAGCCTCAAGTTGCGCATAGCTCACCTCACAAAGCAAGCGGGAGACTATGCCCAACAACTATGTCAGCAGAATTGGCTTTTTTTTGCGCCCAGTTAGAAGGGAACAACGTCCTACGCCTAAAACCTGGCACCTACTTCGATTTCTTATGGGTACCGCAGAGAAAAAGACCAACAATCAACATAAAATCGGCCGACTCATGCATGCCTTACCAGGAGATGAACAAGGCCTCCTCAACACCTTACGACACAGGTACGGACTTTCTTCACGAACCCCTCTGCCTTCTTATGCAGAATATACTCTTGACCATAATGCAACGCTGGACACGCCTTTTACCCACGGAGAACTCGAGGCAGCGATCCGCCAAATCACGCGCAACACAGCTCCAGGTCATGCCAAAATCACGAATCGTCTAATACGCAGCCTTCCTCCTGCCAGCCTCGAAGAGCTCCTGAATCTTATCAAAATTTATTGGACACAAGGGACGCTTCCGCCTACCTGGAAACACGCTGTCATCTCACTGATCCCCAAACCTGGCGAACCAATGGAGATACCCATCCTGCATCCTATCTCCCTTACTTCCTGCCTCTGACAACTGCTTGAACACATGGTGTACAATCGCCTTACGGCTTACATAGAAGATAAGAACCTCTTCACCCCGACGATGTACGGCTTTCGACCTCAACTTTCTACGCAAGACGTCCTCCTGCAGCTCAAGGAAGCCCTTCTCAATAACCTTCTGAGGCATCCCAAACACTATATCCTCGCTCCCGATATCAAGAGCGCGTTCGATAACGTTTCCCACGACGCCATTCTAAACAGCTAGCCACTCTCCATGTCCGGACAACGAGTATACAACTTTGTGAGGAGCCTTCCCTACCAATCTAACCGCTACAGCGGGGATCGCCCACTTAGCACACCCTCCTTCCCAGCGCTCCCCCGAGGAACACCAAAAGGCTCCGTCATTTCTCCTTTGATATTAACCATAGCTCACACATATGGTGTATCTACTACTGGACACCATCCCATCCCCCGCCATGCCCTATATGCCGACGACATTACAATATGGACGAACTCAGGTTCATTGGCAAACAACAATTACTTTCCAAGCCATCGACATCACTGCAACCTGTCTCCTAATGTGGTCTGGACCTACTCCCTGTAAAAATCTGCACTGCTAACCATCAGCAGGGAACTTGGGGATGACACACGGCGCCGACGCCAGACCCGGCTCTTACTATCGAGACTCTCCCTGTTCCTGGTAGTATCCATCTCAGGGTACTCGGACTCACAATCCTACGTGATGGTCCGGCTTGCACACCATCCTGGCACTTCAACGTACAGTTACTCAATTGGCACAACAAGTTAGGCGAATCCCACCACCCGCCGCGGTGGCTCAGTGCTGTGTTGCGCTGCTGAGCACGAGTCGCGGGTTCGATTCCGGCCGCGGCGCGTTTCTGATGGAGGCGAAAGCAAAAAGCCCGTGTGTACGAGATTCGGCGCACGTAAAGATCCCAGGTGGTCAAAATAATCGGAGCTCCACTACGGCGCGCCTCATCGCCTGCGTGCGTCGGCGCTTAAACCCTACATAATCGAATCACCCACCAATGTACTGGTATCAAAGAAGCTGAATCTGACCATCTTGTTCAAGCTTTCTCTGTCGCCTTACTGGAGCTCTTTACCTGTCTCTCAAACCAACAGAGCACAAGAAACTTGACATATTTAATAGGAAAGCATACAAAACTGCACTCGGCATCTTCACTAACACCTCTACTGGCTTGTTTTTACGCTTGGTAATATAGAATACTTAGACAGAGCCTGTGCGAAACTCTACGAACCTTCGAAATTTCAACTGCCTTAAGTATACACCCACTTCGCCTGTAGTACCGTGGCTCGGCTTGGCTATCCGACTCCCGACTCAGCCCCAAGTGCCTCGGCACGTCTTCCCCCCTACTACGTCGTTCGCATTAAGGACGCCCCCGCTACACCGGAACATGCACCCTAGGCATCTACGATGGTGGTCCACACCGCCCGCACCAACAACATACGCACCCACTATCAGCATCTTCTGGACACACTGTACGCGGACGGATCCCCATATCCAAACCGACCAACTTATGCCGTCGCCACTGGCGACAGTCAAAAACGCATTATCGCCACTGCCTCCATCCCAGGCCTAAACACAAACTGAAGCGTAAGAATAGCCATTGAGCTGTCCCTTACCTCCACTTGTCGCGACTGCGTGACCATAATCACGGACTCGCAGGAAGCCTGCCGGCATCTTCTAAAAGGTCTCCTTCCTAGCATGCTCTAACACGTCATCGAGCACTTACTTACCTCCCGAGGAGTGGCACATTATATGACTCCTGGTCATTAAGGTTTAGCCAGCAATGAAATGGCGCACGATGCGGCCCGAGAAGTGCTGCGCCGGACCGTTCAAACGATATTCTCACACAACTACATGCTTTCTCGTCACGCCTTCCATCCACTTCCACCCATATCTGAAAAGGGGATCAAATCACCGTCCATCAACTTCAACCAGACCTTTCCTAGTATACTTTCGCATTTGATCTTCCCCACCTCTCACTCATCACGATGGAAGTTTTGACCGAAAGGGGTACACTTAATTAAATAGTATGGGAATGCTCCCACACACACTGAACCTCCCTACCACAGCCCCACCTCCCCTACACGTGGGCGGCTCAGCTGTCTAGCGCTGAAACCGTCTCCCAGCCTAACCTGGTGAGACGGGCCTCATTTGCCAGCCACAGCCAGGGACTTCTGCGCTAAGGAGTCTCTCAATGGGTTCTGCCTCCACACACGGAGTCGGATTGGGACTCAATAAAAGTTTATTCCCCTCCAGCTCCTAAGTTTTCTCAGACACTTTCGCGGTGGCACTTTAGAAGCCTGTTACGAAGACATGTCTTGCGGAAACCTCTGTATTGGTGGGCCACTTAGAAAAATCACAAGAAAATACTTGACACCATGCATCATTTTCGACGTTATTTACTACGTTCGAAGCGGCTGCGCCACCTAGGTACAAAAAGTTATTTCCCTTCCACTCTGTCAAAAAGGTTGACCTGCGAAGCTGCACGCCCTACCAGGGGAAGGACCACGCAAACAAAATACACATTATATATAATTTACGACTGAGCACACTTCCTATTTTGGATTCGTATTTGGTATTTTGAAATAAAATTTGGAAATACCCGAGCTTTATTCAACCAGACGAACGCACAGCTGCAGCTTTCGCTCTCGCGTTCAAGGGAAATTACGGTTTGTGTAACACGCCAAACTGATCCACGCTACCAATGAATAAATGGGACCGGTTATATTGGGCGGTTTTTCGGTCTCGCGGAAACTTCACGCAAGGACAAGGCATGTCATCCGTAAGTGCATGAAGCCTATGGCGGCGATTTACCGCGCCCCTTTCAATTCCAAACCGTGCACACAAAACCAGCCACCGGCCATGAGCGGGTGCTAAGTATTTAATGACACTCTCGAACATCTCGCTCTGAAAGCCTTCTAACTAAACAAGTGACAATCGCTAACGTCGGCGTTCCAAGCAGGCCAGTTGCTGTTCATCCGGGAGATATCCGGAGTAATTCGACCAGCTGAAACTTGCGGCGGTAACGGCCGCGGCAGCGGCTTTTGGCTGCTTTCGTGTCAGAATGGGATCCGGGTTTGATGCTCCTGTTTTGGCTGACGCTTCTTCAGTTTCCGCTCTTCGCTCAAGAGAAAGACATATGTCCGTCCAATAGAGAGTTTTATCTCGAAGGCCTCACCTTTTACTTTAACGAACACACGCGTGTCCCTTTTGCTGAGTGGTCGTAGGCATTTTATGGTCGGTGCAATACACCACAGCAGCTCTCAGACCGCTCGATTGCGGAGGACAGCTGACAGGGTGCATTCAGCCATGAGACTCTCACGTTTACATTTGCAACCACCACAACGGGTATGCTATCGGCAGCGGCTTTCATCCCAGCTTTGCGTGCATGCTACCTCTGTCAACCTCTACCTCGTGCATGTCAAATCCCTAACCAGGGATGGGCGCCTAAATTAGTGTAAAATACAGCCGCGAAGGAAAAGAGAGAAAGACCTTGTATGCAGCCAGACTAAGAGCTATTATTATTCCTTTGCCAGTAGCACCATTACCAGATGGCCAACGAGGACGCCAATGGCGTATAAATGGACCTAGTTGCTCTCAACTGGCAGAGACCTGTAGCAAGTTGGCGAGGTGTAATTTCAGGGGCGTACGGTGACGGCTATATTCCGGGCAGCGATGGTAGACGCGCATTTGGGCATTCTTGCACACATTCGCGAATGTGTTCATTCTCAGCAATACCTTAATAGTAGCTCTACTGCCGTTGTCCGCGAGCCGAAGAACTTGTGAAAGAGGCATGGGTGGTGGCTAGAAAAATACGCGTTGTCATAAGCGTTGTAAAAGAGGGTCGGCGGCAGCGACTAGGAGCCGGGTGCGGTGTCAAGAAAATCGGCTTCACCTAAATACCAACCAAGGTTGGGGAGACATGTACTGCTACGCAGTAAAAAGCGCTACCAGAAAGACCTTCTGGATTTATGAAGCTCATTATTATACCTTTCAGCCTTTTTATAATACTTCCAATGACCCTAATGCAAGCAATCCTCGTATATAGCAAGATCGAGTGCTAGTAACAGAAGTATAGTGCAAAAAAGACGAAGTACAAAGAATGCACGAGGACGAAGCGCAAACTTGCAACTTCTGGTTTATCGAAAGAAGCAAAGATTTATAACAACCGCGTACATGATAACAGATAACCTACGCGACACATACCAAAAACAAGAAAAAATAATTTTGATACCCCACTACACAATCTCATCGCCCCTTCCCAAGCCAGGGGCTTCCAAATAGGCAATCTCTTTTGCCGATAAAGCAATAGATGCTTGACTAATGAATCCGCCTCCGGTTTTTTGGATATCCAGCGCTTTCACTAATTCCCTTGTCGTTTGGATTTTGCTTTTAAACCAAACCTTGCACTTTCAAAACAAAGGCACGCATCCACAATCGCGACAGTGCTGCCCAATGTGGCCCTGGTTTTGCCGCACATTATAGTTCTGCTCCCTCAACCTGCAGTTTATGCGTCGACTGGTTTGGCCTATGTATTGCTTGCTACACCGAGTCGGAAAGGAGTACACCATGCCTTCTGAGCATTGTAAGAACTGGTTTTCGTGCTTTATGGAGCACCTTTCAATTTTTGACCAACGGGATTTATGACTCGCACATCCGCGATAATATTTGGCGCAGTAAACAAAACGACGACCTTTGCGCGCTTTTCCATCTTTTTATTCTTGTGGGATATGCGCTGCAAATATGGTATTGCCACTATGTTATTACGTCGTTGGTCAGCGTTGTGTGCGTGCCCTTCGTTTTTATCGTCATGTTTAGGTTTTGCGGCTAACCCTTCACCCATTGAAATAAGTAAAGTGTTAGGATAAGCCGACGCAGAGAGACGTTCCTCTTGCTTAGTGGAACATTCTTTTATCTTGTGAGCGCATTATTTTTCTAGAGCGTTGCTGAAGCACAGCCGCACAACACCTCTCTTAACAAGCTCAAAAGGCGTACAGTTAAATGGTAAAAGGGCTGTCACAGCCAGCAAACGTGGTCTTGGTAAAAACCCATCCTCAGATCCAGACGTTTTATTCGGTTTTCTTCGAAAAACTCGTATATTATCTAGAAACTGATAAAATTGTGTTAAAATCTTTCACCTTGCCCGTCGGCTGCGTCAATCAGTACTAAAAAGTCGTCGACATATCTAAAAACATTAACAATGCCAGGATCACCCAATTCTATGGACATTGCGTTGCCACAGGATCCAAGGTACAGATCGCTAATGACATGGGCAATGCAAAAACCTATACAAATGCCTTTTTTTGCAGATAGGTTCGATGGTCCCATTCCGCGTAGCTGCTAATAAAATAGACATCTAGCAGTTCAAAAACACCAGCTACACTGATCCAAGAGGCATTTTCGAAGGCAACATAGCATACCTGTCAGTGGCATCTTCAACACAACGAAGAATGCCAGCATGAGGCAACGAGTAAAATAGGTACTTAATATCGACTGAAACGGCTGTTAAACTTTTGTTCTCCTTACATTATCAAGTATCAATCACTTCTTCAGAATTTCAAATCATGTACGGATCTTCGCAACTTAGTTTATTGAGCCTCTCCTGTAAAACGGACGCTAATGACTTCTCCCAAGCACCCGTCTTCGATACTTTTACTCGGAGGGGCTTTCCAACTGTGTGTGTTTTGGCTGTAAAAAGTAAATCCAGGCTGCATTTTTTTAGTTGCATAGGCTATGAGTAAGGCTTCTTGATTTCAATTGCTCGCACAGGTCCTTAGCCCTACGTTAACCCATCCGCAATGAAACCTTGTCGTTACGCGCAAACAACGCATCTACGGCCTCAGAAGCCTTTCGCTTAAAAACTTTATTGCACAATACAGCAAAATTCCCTTTCTTGTCCGCGGAAAAAACACACAGGCCCAGCTGCATAAGCGAGGTTGCCACATTCCTAAGGACACATCTTTTTGGTTCACTCGGAGTGTGCCAGGACCTCCACCTCTTGTGATACACACATATCGCCTTCCGTTCTGAGGAGCCAACCTCGAAACGTCCCTCACCATTCCCAAGCTGCTCCATGGCCCTTTTCTTCGGTTCTTATCCAGCATTCTCAATGGCATTCTTAACCAGCCTGGAGTGCCCTGAGCTATTATGCAGCAGCGAAACGGCTTTGTGGTTCTTTGGGAGTACATCCAACACGCGTGGTTGGGCTTGACATATAACCGAACATCGAGAAACTGCTGCGCCTTCCTTGTGGTATTGCAGACGTGAAGGACAGCCTGACCCTGTTTTTCGAAAACGCCTCGAGCACAACCTTACGCGTTGGATCAAAGGTGGCAGGCGAAACCACCACAAAATAGTCATCAATACACCTGTACACTCTGTGCACAATACCTTTCAGTTGAATGTCAAGCATACTTTCCACGTTTGTTAGAAAAATACTTAATAACACGGGTGTGGAGTGGGACTCAATGCAGACCCGTCATTTTTGAACGTAGGTGTGTTTCAGAAAAGCTTTGTATGTGTGTTTCAGGAAAAACAAAAGAAATCGAAAAAGTATATACTTCAATTCCACGCTCCACAACAAACTTGTACCCATCATTATATGCACTGTTTCGAGGAAGTTATTACCTCATAATTCAGCAACAAGTAACACAGACCTTTGATGTCAATGCTAAAAGCGGAAGACCGCTAGTGAAAAGAGCCCAACGTAATAAATTTTGAATGCATTATTACCTATATTACTTTGTAATTATTTTACATTACTTTGTACAAATTCCGTATGCTTTTTTATACAGATCACTTGCACTATATTGTATTGTAAGCAAATGTACATCACAAATAAATTAAGAAAGGAGCGAAAATGTGTCTTAAAAGCATTTTAAGTACAATAAAAACTGTTTAAAATCTATTCAAAATTTGGTACTGAGGTATACAAAGTACAATCTTAAATAAATTGAGAAGATGCAATTGCAATGTTTCTTGAGAGATTTTTCTACTTTCAGGTTGGGAAATTTATTTTGGTGGTTTAAAAAAATTGGAATGGGCTCTAGCCTAGAGATCTTTTGTGCAAAGCTAAACCAGCCCTGTTCTGAATGCGGCCTAGCAAATGACTGGAGAGGAAAACACGTATGCACAAAGATTGCCGTTTCGAAAGTTGTTTATTGTGCACCTTATCCGAGTGGCTCATTGTGCCATTACAAAGCAGCACGGCATGAATGCCTTCCAGCCGCATCTGTAACTAGCACAGAGGCAGCATTGTACAGCAGGTACCGGCACTTCACGTTCTTTATGGCGGGGATCTTCGCGAGCACCTCCATTGAAAAAAAAGAAAATGGAGGAAATTTTACAGAAGCACTGGTTTTTATTCGGCAAATGCATCATAAATTACTCAGGCCATTCCTCTTGTCATGGCCCTTCAAATTAAAAACAGCAAAAAACCTGTCACGTAAATAATGTAACTTTAAAGGACTTAAGAGAATGTATGTAAGGTTAAGCATACTGTAATGAATGTTCGGCCGGACCAGGTAGAGATTCATAAACCCGAAATTCGACTATGTTTTCACAAATGCACACACAAGTATAATATAAAAGTGGGACTGAGCACTTCAGCACACGAACGAACTGCATGTTGAAACACCGAGGTGCGGATGACTACTGACAAAGTTAGAAATGAAGTCATGCGCTCACATCCGACGATCACAACGACAAGACGATCTCTGATGCGACGACTCAGAGACGTCCTTCTGTCGCATGGAGCAGGTTGCTGTAGTGTTTGAGGAATTGTCGGGGTGGACAAGGCCGTGACCGTTTCTGATGGGTAGCGGCGAGACGGAAGGCCTTAGGGCTGCACCATGGCGAGGCCTCGCTGCCTGCGCTCCACGCCACCGGAACACTTCTCACTCCGACGGGCGTAACAGCTTCTTGTCTCGTTGTCGGCCGTCCTCTCGGCCGTCCTCTGCAGACAAAGTTACAAATGAAGTCATGTGCTCACATCCGACGATCAGAACGACAAGACGATCTCTGATGCCACGACTCAGAGACGTCCTTCTGTCGCATGGAGCAGATTGCTGTAGTGGTTGAGGAATTGTCGGGCTGGACAAGGCCGTGACCGTTTCTGATGGCTAGCGGCGAGACGGAAGCCCTTAGGCCTGCACCACGGCGAGGCCTCGCTGCCCGCGCTCCACGCCACCGGAACAACTCTCACTCCGACGGGCGTAACCGCTTCTTGTCTCGTTGACGGCCGTCCTCTCGGCCGCCCTCTGCAGACAAAGTTACAAATGAACTCATGTGCTCACATCCGACGATCACAACGACAAGACGATCTCTGATGCAACGACTCAGAGACGTCTTTCTGTCGCATGGAGCAGGTTGCTGTAGTGGTTGAGGAATTGTCGGGCTGGACAAGGCCATGACCGTTTCTGATGGGTAGCGGCGAGACGGAAGGCCTTAGGGCTGCACCATGGCGAGGCCTCGCTGCCTGCGCTCCACGCCACCGGAACACTTCTCACTCCGACGGGCGTAACAGCTTCTTGTCTCGTTGTCGGTGTCCTCTCGGCCGTCCTCTGCAGACAAAGTTACAAATTAAGTCATGTGCTCACATCCGACGATCAGAACGACACGACGATCTCTGATGCCACGACTCAGAGACGTCCTTCTGTCGCATGGAGCAGATTGCTGTAGTGGTTGAGGAATTGTCGGGCTGGACAAGGCCGTGACCGTTTCTGATGGCTAGCGGCGAGACGGAAGCCCTTAGGCCTGCACCACGGCGAGGCCTCGCTGCCCGCGCTCCACGCCACCGGAACACTCTCACTCCGACGGGCGTAACAGCTTCTTGTCTCGTTGTCAGCCGTCCTCTCGGCCGTCCTCTGCAGACAAAGTTACAAATGAAGTCATGTGCTCACATCCGACGATCACAACGACAAGACGATCTCTGATGCCACGACTCAGAGACGTCCTTCTGTCGCATGGAGCAGGTTGCTGTAATGGTTGAGGAATTGTCGGGCTGGACAATGCCGTGACCGTTTCTAATGGCTAGCGGAGAGACGGAAGGCCTTAGGCCTGCACCACGGCGAGGCCTCGCTGCCTACGCTCCACGCCACCGGAACACTTCTCACTCCGACGGGCGTAACAGCTTCTTGTCTCGTTGTCGGCGGTCCTCTCGTTCACACCCCAGGTGGTGGCTCGCACGGGAGCGCAGGCGACGGTCCTCGGGCTTCACCACACCGGTGGCTGTCTTGCTGCCTACAGAACAATTCATGTGCCCACGGTTCGTTCCCAAAGTCACATGGCTAAAACCATGTACTGCATCTTGAAGACCTTTATAGAACAGGGCCGGCGGATATAGGCTGTTCAGAGATGGTGTAGTGATAAAAATTAGTGGACATTATGAAGAAAACATGAAGCTAAGATAAGAACGTTATCAAAATTGCAAGGGCGTTCTTAGCGTTACGATACTTCTTTTAGGACGTCGAGCTAACCTCAGTTGGTGGTCATTCTAGATTTCAACTAACTTGGACAACCCAGGGCTGTAACCCCTAATGAAGTTATTAAAGTAGGCTTATAATACTAACAATATTACAATTATCATTTGCGTTCCGTATTTTTGCGCCAGTTTTTAAAGACATTAGGATATAAAAATAGTTTCCAGCAAAACAGTTTTGAAATACAATTGCAGATAGTTGGTACAACGCGCTCACGGAGCCATTTGATTGTGATGTGCACTAAAGAATGGCTTTTTAAAAATGACGCAGTAGTTTAGGTACCGAAAAATAACAAAAACTGTTTACAAGCCGTCCTTAAAATTACAAGCTCTTATACGGTAGGCCAGTCACCGATAGAAATAAACTAAGCACAGGAAAAAAGGTAATTTCTGCTTACACTCATATTAATTATTTTCCCGTCCAGCGCACATTACTGGCATTGGACCATCTTTCTCGTCCATACAAAATGCATACTTTTATTTCAGGCGAAAAGAGAAAATCTTTCTATAAAATGACGTCTAAAACGAGATTTTTTAAAGATTTTTAAACTCCGATTAGCGTCGAGGACCAAGTAAAATGTAGTAGGTTAATATTACTCTGGACATCTAAACAGTACTCATTTAAAATACACCATAAAAATGCATAAAAACAATTGATGCAGCAAACATGGCAAACATCACGAAACAGTAAATCTGCTCGTTGCGTGAGAAAGTATAGGGTGACACGCTAGAGTGCTAATGTAGTGAGGTAGGCGATGCAATGCTAGAGGTCAGATTTGGATCGCCACTCTTAAGAATGGTTGCTATTGCGGATGTGATTTCGGTCGCGCCTGGCTAAGGGAGGACAAGGGGAGATATTTCTTTAATCCAAGGCTGAAACTTTGTATATTTTTTTCACGTTGTGAGCGCCAACGCTAGCGACCAAAGCGTCCACTGAGAGACAGCAGAACACGGTTTTTCGGCACCTTTGGCTGGCTAGGCTTCCTGTAGAGAACGCGTGTCCGATGAATGTTGGACAGTGCTCCTTTGGGAGCTTCTCTTCTAATGGTAGTAATTGCTCGGAGTTTACAGTATCACAGAAAAGTGTAAGATTGCCCAAGTTTTTGTGTTCATGGTTGTGCAGAAAAAAGATATCGCCCGGAAGTGGAATGGTATGAATGCCGAATCACTGGTTTCATGAGCGTCTACAGCCGATTTTCGCTCCCGGTGCAGCCTGGCAAGCAGCTTGCGGCCGGCTGCGTGGTTATTTATCTGCTTCGATTGTAGAAGAACTGATCCGCAAAAGGAAGAAGAAATGGGCAGCTCGAAAAGAGAAACATTGTCGGTTCCTGTACCAGCTCAGCTGTTAATAAATGCCACTATGTTTTCAGCTTCAGCGGCCGAAATCTTTGCATCAAAAAGAGCTAAATTTTAGTGATTGAATGATTACAAAAATAGCGCGCTCCTTCTGCCCTTCCTTCGCAAACCTAACGTATTACTGTTTCAGTTCCACCTACAATTAATGAAAAGGTGGTGTTTCTCACAACAAACACTAGTTGCAGGAACGTCTTTTCGTATAGGGGTGTGCAAGACTGACACTCAACCTTTCTTTTGGCATCATCTTTCTAAAAGTGGCAGACGAAGAATGATATACAAAACTCCCCACCAACACATCGAAGTCCGTCGTTAGCTTTGGTATTCTCGGGAGCTGCCGCATAACCAAATTCCCTGAATGAACCACCCATACAAGTAAACACACTTAGGCCGGGCGCCATGTGATCGCGCAGCGCAGAGGCACCTCCAGTGTCCACTGCCACAAGGGTTGAAAAAGAAACACCAAAAAAATGCGACAGTGGCCCTAATGGGACATCGTGCCGCTGAATTGCCGTATTCTCAAATAAAGCTATGCAAATGTCGATGAATATGGCTCAATTAACCCCGCTTGGCCGAAAAATAATGTAACCGCCTCGACTTTCGTCCACGCGCTATCTCTAGACGCGTAACGTTCACCTTTGTTTTTATACACCGGTATTCTAACAGGTCTCACTCTGCGAGGTCTTGGAAGTGCCTAACGCGGCAAGTAAAGTGAGTCACAACTATCTCTGCAACAGGATGCCGCTAATGTGCTGATGTGGAAATACAAGGGTCGGTGTCAGACAAGCGTTTATAGTACAGCACCTAAAGGTCCTAGTCTTGTACATAGCGCCTAGAAGTGCTCGCAACACCCTGGGACGGCCGCCTTTTGTGCAAATTCTGGACATGTGCCAGGGCACACGACACACTGCCAATAAGCAAATGAGCCCAGATAGACTACATCACCGCCATGCGTCAGCTTCAATACCGTACATTCCACAGCAAATGGCGTTGTGACCGCTCCAATTTCTCCGGTAAGTAGCTGCCTGCATCCTGCTAAGGTCTATTGATTCGGCACATTCCCTGACCTTGAGGGTGTTTTTGTGTCAATGGGTTTTATAATTGCGCGAAAGCTGGGGCTGTTTAGAGATCTGTTTAGAAATCTCTTTAAACAGAACGAAACGAAATTCAAGGCAATGAGTAATGGCTGGTGTAGAGGCGAGGTGATTGTGAGGATGGCTGGTGTAATGGTCTAGAGTGGCATTATGGTTGCTATGAAATAAAGTAAAAAAAAAACAGATTTTTTTTCTGTAATTCTTCACGCACAAATAAAGATTTAAAGCGTCTTCACCTCAAAAGTGTGATAAGGTAGTATACTTTTGTCTGGAAAGTTTTGGGATGTGCCTCGGTCTTGCTGTTTAAAGTGTCTTGCAACGAATTATAATGTCAATTATGCCTGGGTTTGGTCAAACAAAGTTTAGCCGAGGCAACATTGGTGTATATCTTTCGTGCGCCAGGGTCGTGAGGTTCCACGTATGATTTTATAGCGTTTAGGGGGTCTTCCGGTTGTGTGAGTCTGCTGTAAGCCAGTGTGTATATATTACTATTTATAATCATAGTTTGCCTGTCAATAAAAGTGGATCGATACGCAGTTCAGGAGAGAGGAGTAGTATTTTTTTTGACGCGTCAAAATAGAATTATCCAGGCTTTCATTTCTGTTGCAGAGACAAGCAATGGTGCAGAGACACGGTTCTGTGCAGACACTCGGGTTTTGGCCATAGACATAAAACGGCCATAACATAATATAGGTCCAGGTAGATTGGGCAGTTCAACGAAAGCTGTGATAACGATCCTTCCTGAATGACCGATCAAAGAAGATATTTATGCTTTTATCAGATTTTGAGAGCACAAAGCATGTACACGTATGTTCAGAAGTGGACTATCGTGGCGTAAAAACGAAGCCTTTGCTACAGCTCGAGCCACCAGTTTGTTGAGATGCATAATTGACAGGTTTGATGAATATAGTTGTTAGTCGCTTATATCGGCTGCAAAAAAAATGGACGGCGAATTTCTTCCACAACAATATCCACTGAACGTTACGCAATGTCCAGCTGAAACCTCCTCATTGAGGCCAACAAATTCCTTTTTCTTGAATCGTGGATTGTGCAGTACCAAGTTGTTCAACCTAATGGTGTTTAACATCTTTCCGAATATACAATATTAGTTAAGGTACATGATGACGCCGTATCGCCAAGCAGTTCCATACCTTATTTGACGAAAAAACGTACCAGCAATCAGTGCAGCTTATGTGGGAAAGCACCCGTTTTGTATAAGTTGAATATTTTTATATTATTCCTAGATCTGCCATTCCTGAAGCGAGCCTCGTAAATCTTGAGTGGGCCATTGTTTTTAAAAATATACAAGTGTTCTGCCTATTGTTTTCTCGGGAAACTTCACAAGTAGCTTGTAAGTGTGATGAGTTGATAACTTGAGGGAAATATTACACGTTATTCTCCCCAGGGAAAGCTACTACTATTACCTACTTTTAAACACCCGAAGCTGCCACGAAAGCATATGTTAGACTATACGATGGAGTACTGTTTCAAATTCATTTGGGTGGATATATTCCATCATGTTATTTGGGATGTCGGCACCCCGAGCTGACGTTGTACACCCACTCAGGGCATCCTTCAAATCATGCAGCGAGAGATTTTTTAAAATGCTGTTGCCTTGTTTTATCACGTAAGGGCTTCTTTGCGGCAGAATATGGGTTTTATAAAAGTGTCTGTAGTGCGCAGAGCTCTACACTAGTGTGAAGTTTTTAGCAATTTCGTTAGGCCAGCCTTAAGCTGTTCCAAACATGGGCATGTTGTGTGAGTATTGTTCTCTTAGCTTACATTTACGTTTCCATACCTTCCTTTCTGCCTGTGTAGTAGCTACCCAATAACAGGTAGGTGCGCAAACACTTTTAGATGCAGAGCATCTTATAGCGGCGGCCTGTCACGCGTCGTCGGTGCGCGCCGTCGTCCGCACCCGCCAGCTGTGCGATAACGCGCGCTCGTACCCCCCTCTCCCCTTCTCTCTCCGCGCCGTCCTTGCGGCGACGCGCTTCTCCCTCCGTATCTTCACCCCGCCAGTTGTGTGATAGCGCGCATGCGGCCTCTCCTCTTCTCCTCTCCACGGCAGCTGCTACCGCGCACTCGTACCCCCTCTCCCCTCCTCCCCTCCACGCTGTCTGTGCGCTACGCGCTTTCTCTCCGCTTCTCATCCGCAAGCTATGCGATAAGCGCGCATGCGCGACTCTCTCTCATCCTCCTCTCCACGGCAGTTGCTTTATACACCCCGTGTGTCGGCCGCTTGATCAGTTGCTTCTTCGGTTGATTTTCGCAGCGCCGTCTCGATGTGCTTAATGGACGCCAACGAATCTGCCAACGAAGTGTCTGGCGCACCTTCAAACAGCGCCAGTCAGTCCGTTATGCTCTTCATCCTCACAATCCCCTCGGGGAGTTGCGGGTATTTTTTTGTATCACAAGTCGTAGCTTCCCAAACGCGTTTTCGCTTTTAAGGCCATGAGGGATCCGGGGTGAGGTACCGAGGAAGGATACCCCATGCATTGTTTCGGGCCTACTTTGCTCGCTTACATTCCTCCTTCCACCACGGTTGCCTCTTCATTCTATGGCGGCTCTACTAATGTGTCGTAAACTTTAATAGTTTCTGCAAAAGTATACAAGTTTCTCCTACTTCAAAAGTATTATTAGGCGGTGATCTCTCTGGGCCTCTAAATGTGCAAGTCGGGGTTGTTGGAAGCGGTCAAAACCATATTGATTTTGCGGCCACGTCCCACCCAGGAGATAAACCAAAATGACACCACCTTCCTGCGAGGGGAACCCTGAGTTGATGCGAAGCATCTCGGAGGTTCCGAAACGTTCACAAGATTGGGTATCCAAAACACGGGAAATGACGGAACTCCGTATGGCGCAGCGTGACTCAACCGAAGCAGCAAATGAGGTAGTGGCGCACGGACCGGGTTTATTATATAGGGCAGATGGAGTGGAGAGGAGGAGAAGAAAGAGGAGACGCACATGCGCGCTTTTCTCGGAGCTGCGGTGATGAGTGGAGTGGGCGCTATAGCACTGCTGGTGTAGAGAGAGGGAGAAGCGCGCGGGCTATCGCACAGATTTTGAGGAGAGGGGGAGAGTTGCGGACGGACGACGGACGGACGATGGACGACAGAGCTGAGAGCAATAGATGCTTTGAATATACAACAGCACAGCGACTAGCCACGCGAAGATGTTATTCAGTGTTGCGTTTATCCAGTTGTATCGGTAACTTTTGATTGAATAGGCATGCTCGTTAAGATGTTAGATACTTTTGAATGAGGCGACTTTAGCGTCCAACCGGGAAGTACCTCAAGAGAAATTCTGAATTTTCGTGTCGCCTTTTCGCAGCTGGGCAAAGGCTTTGGGCAACTAATCTTCTAGCCTGAAGTTATGTTTGGAATGTTTGCTGCAGTCGCCGGGGCTGTCCCAATAACAAAAAGCCTCCGGAACGCTCGCACGCTCTTAAATTGGGATGATGCGCGTATGATGCTACATTCACACTAACGCCTCAACTAATTATCACGTCTCCGCACGAAATGGTGGCCTGTGACACATGCAATCTATTGCATGCGTTTGTATCGTTTTTACAAATATAAGCGAGCAGAGAGGAACCATACAGCTGTTTCGTGGACTAGTAGAATGCTTTCTGGTAACCACTTCTTGAGCAGTACGGGGTAATATTTTATGTAAAGTGCGTAGGGTGTCTCCATTGCATGCGATATTGTCGAATAAACGTCGGTTGTACGTGTACCGTTCGAGGAACCTTTCCAGGTTTTGTTAAATGGGGAACATTCAAAATAGATGTAGTTTTTGCAGGGACAAGCAGTACTTTGTCGGCGTTGACAACGTGGACAAAAAGGCTTAGTGGTTCGAATCCAAAGCCGGACTTCTCGGTATTCGATTTTAGTACCAATATTTATGAGGCACCAAGTACACTTTTTATTCTTCATTAGGTAATAAACTCTGGGCTATTCTTAGAATTATTACTAAGGGCATTGTATTGCGTCTATAAGAAGGTGCCCAAGAAAAAAATTCAGGGCAAAACGCTAGGCGTACGACTTGATGTCTAACAGTTGTCGGTGAATTTTTTCTGGTTTCCGGTCGTCTAGCTTTAAAGTATTCCTTCGGTTCATCAGAGCATCGTGTGAAGACAACGACCTGGTAGACGCACAAGAGGACGTGTGGCAATTTATTAGTGTTAGCACAGTGCTAAAAATTTGTTGAAACATTGCTTGTTTCCGAAACATCCCAAAGAGTATGTTTTTGAAATTGTAAACATAACGTCTTTTTAACGAGAGTTTCGGTGGTCTTGCCAATGAAATTAGATTTTTCAAACGCCGGATTTCGCGTCCATGGAAAAGAAGTACTCCGCTTGGCGACGATGGTTAGTAGCGTTGTAGGGGGCGTACAGCTGTCCTGTAAGCCATACATGGCTGATTGGGCGGTGGCTGCGGAGATACGAAAATTCACCGCGTTTGTTGCTCTTGTTTTTCGGAATACATCGCTTAGTTACGGGCTTAAGTTAGGTTATCACTGAGAAAGGATTCTGCACCTTGTCTTGCTACTGGACCAATGAGCTCCCATTATGGATTAAAATTGAGTGATCCGCCATGACACGTGAGGCCATACACAGATCACAGATAGCAAGTGAATATGTCAAGAACCATAGTTTGGGGATATATTTGATACAGTGGTTCCAAGGTACACCTTCTTAAACACATTTGGGTACACTGTGAAGTGTAAGTCTAAGCTACATTGTAGTGACCTTGTTTTTATAATATATATCTTGCAATTTTGTCATCGTTCCAAGTATTGATGTAAAAGATATAGTTCATTTGGTATTATTCATAAAGTATAATATTTTATTGCCCATAAATCATGAAATGGTGATGTTCCTGTGCACCCAAGCACTTGCGGCAGCATTTATTATTAAAAGATCTTTCTCTAAAACACCTTAATTAGGTTTTTATATTCGATGAAGAGTAAAGGGAAACTTGTGCTGGTGCCATTGTAACTTTATATCCTATAAAAATATTGCACATTACTTAAAATTACCTCCGCACTGGAAGTTCTGGTTTCTTAAAATTGCTGCATTTTAATACGTATAATTAAACGCTAATGCAACATCTCCCACAATACGTAGTTTATTTACCGTAATGTAGTCCTCGCCATTTTTCATACTTGTTTCAGAGACTAAAATTTGTGAGTCCTTGTCCACATGATATTCTATATTGCTTTTACCTGTCCGAACCGTGACAAATTTGTTTTTTTCAAAAATGCCTTTGTGGACGTTTCAACCCCAAGCGTTGCACTATGCATAAGAATACTGGTTCGTTGCTCAATAAAAAAAGATGTGCGCAGAATGTAGCAGACAAGCGTGTTTAATGTTATACAGAATACGTTAACGCCATAATTTATGTGCCAAAACAGGTCAACGTTGAAGCAACAAGATATTTGCATTATTGTACTTTTAGCATTGTTTGTTCATAATTTCACCTTGTTGTCAAACACGGAACATTGCTTCGTAAGATGAAAAATATTTCCCGAAGCCGTCGGTTTTGCTCTTCGTTTCGCAGTCAAATAAGCAGCAAAAACGGCTTTAGGTGTTGGAGTGTTTGTAAAACATGACTTTCCGAAAATTTGGTGATATCCGCATCGTACGTTTCTTTTCTGGTACCTTGAGAGTTTGTGCATTACAACCGTATTGTGTATTAAAACCGTATTACAACCAAGGGAATTCTTTGGTCGTTGTATAGCGCGAAGGGGAATCTTTTTGTTTGGCAAGTTGCAAAACGCTAGCCGAGTACATGTCTCCATTTTCTTGGAGACTGTGCTCCTGAGCATTTTACACAAAGGTACAAAGCAATGAATGTAGTTCCCTATTATTGGTTCAAAGTTTTGCTTCTGAGTAGTTATTAACCATTTTTTATTTTTATCAATATTTAAGTTGAATGATATTAATTATGACAACTTGATTCAAGAAGACAAAGAAATACCCGAAACAAGCATTTGCCTGAACTTAGGACGAGATCTCAAATGCTCGAAGCAGGTTCGGATGATCGTGTTGGCTGAATACTAAGTGGGGTGAGGGAGAAGTCAGTGCATAAATCCAGAACTTTTTGGCAGAGAGTGGAGTAACGGTGCATAGCCGGTGGTTCTGAAGTTCAAGATGTCTTCGGCAGGTTGAGGTATCCGAGGAAACACAGAGGTAAATGGGCGTGTCCTGATAAAACTAGTTTAACTACGTGTAGCTAATTGACAAAGTTTCACGAAGTTTCGGGTGGCCGGCAACAAACGGCGCTAAATATTTTCTTCAGAAGTAAGTAACATTTGTGCACATATTTTCTCTGACTTTTAATGCGGATGCACTTGTAGAAAAGTCTTTCATAATGGCCAAACACTCGCCACCACATTTACCGGCCATACGGTCACTTTAGAAAATGTAAAATTTATACGCCGGAAGAAATATTTCGTAGTGGTTACTTGTGTGTGTAGCCAGGTTTCCGTTACGGATACAAGGAAACGTGATTCAGAGCAAGGATACAAGCTTTAGACGTTTCTATAGCAAAATTGATTTAATCTCGTAAGCTTATAACGCTCAAAATGTTTCTGTTATATTACGCGCACGTGAAAAGTTTCTTTTTATAGGAGGTCACACAATAAAGAATAATTGGGCATTCCGATTTTTCGCGTAGAGGCACATATATACAACGCAATGAAAATAGAAACCACAAGGGGCAAATCAGCGAAAAAGAGGGGCACGACGGAGGTCACAAAATATTGATTAATATCAATGCTGGAAGACATCAAAGCACAGCGAAATCCCCGTGTTCATCTTCGAGAGAGGGAGGGCACTATGCGTGAGCAACAGAGTATTGAGTTCAGCTAAACAGGCCTAGCTGTCGCACGGCAATGTCTGAGTGCAAATCAACTGCGTCATCGTGAATACCCCCGACGACATCCGACCACCCCAATTTCCAACCACCAAATAGCGCTTCAACATTTGTGGGCAAGAATTTTTTAGTGACTTGAACGTTTTGAATAGTTCATATGTTCGTTCAGATATTCTCTATTGTGTTTTGGGGGGAATATGCTCTGTGACCGCAGACGCTAGCACGCCTAGTATCTCACCCTGCAGTTGAGACCCCACCTCTTCGTTGAAAAAATACCCAATTTTTCGTTTTACTAGCGAAAGCTACACTACCCAACATCGCCCGCTCTTCGCGGGGTGACTAGTTTTGACCTTACGATGTACACGTCAAACAAAATCTGCGAGCGTCCTGCATGGAGCAGTGGCCAGATGGTATGGATAGATAGGCGGCTGGGAAGAGATAGGCTGATGCTTGCATAAAACCTGCGCTAACACAAATATAGACAAAGGAAGTGGAACACCGGGGAAGCCACTGCTTTACAAAGTAACGTTGCATATCAAGAACGGTGAATATAGACATTCAACAAAAAACAGTAAAACACTGCGAATGGAATAGCAAGTTTCCAACAACTGCGTTTATAAGGCAACTACAGGGAAACGGGCTAAGTCAAGCCCACGCAGATATACAATCTTTTTGGGATGAAGACTCAGAATTTTTAGGCTGACACGTGTATACTCGGCTATGTGGAACGCTTCCAAACTTTTGTGGGGCGTTTGTTCACGGTGACTAACGTCAGTGGAAGGAAAATCAGGTTTACATCGGCGGCAGCTAATACGGTGTGAAGAAAGATGGGATGTTGGGGGGTCCTTTATGACAACTCACGTGTGTCAAGGAACGTTGAAACAACTTGTGTTTCATTTACTTTGTCTTATCTTATGTTCGTAATTGTTTAACTACAGGATATGTCTTTCCAACGAGGCCGGCTTGCAACACTTCTGGCGAGAGATAGGCGATGAGGGAAAGAGGACTTGTGCGGAACTCTTCGCCCCCAGGTTGAGCACCCGGCGTGGAGGAGCGGCCCGATTTTGGGGAGAGATAGTCTACAGAGGAACGATAGGCTAGGAGGGAATCAAGACGTGTGCGGAACCCGTGCAGCCAGCTGAAGGAGTAAGGCGACGAGGGCACCATTGCAGCGATTAGCGCGCCACACAGGAAGGCTAGGATGCAGCGTGCGCCGCAGAGCCATGCGTGAAAGAGGAGGATGGGACATTGAGCTGTGGTCTCCCGCAAAGCGGCCAGGAATAAAATTTACAAACATTGAAGACGTGTCTTTATATCACTGGGTAAACCACACCTGGTACACACCTGAACAACAGGCCTAGGCTGTACAGTTAAGCTTTGGCTACCAACTCGGGTTAAACAAAGCTAAACAACAAACTGTTGCCAAATATGCCTCCTTGCTAGAAATGAGAAAGCCCCTTGGCCCATATAAACTGTTCTATGTCAGGTACAATTTATGTTTCTTGAGAAATGAACCCATGAAGTACAATGGGTTCATTGCACTCTTTTAAAACAAAAGGAAACACTTTCTGAAAAAGGACATAGCCAAACTGACTTCAGTTCAGCTTTGCCGTTATTCAGCTTCCTATTACCTATATTCCACACTGTTTGCTCCTGAGCTCTGCTTTTTCCTTTAATGTTTTAGTTTTAAGGTTTTATGTACTCGAGTTTTCACACACCCCGCCTATATTGTGGAGGAGCGTCTTTACGTGATGCCTAAAGTGTTTTATGAATGAAATAAACAAAAATGCATTGGCAGTTCATTTTTGTGCTGTGCACTAACACACCTGCATTGAAGTTTACGGTTAAAGCAATTTACTGAAAAATCATTGATAGTGAAAAAAAATTCCGCTTGGATTGAAAAATTCGCACTAACGTCAACAATAAAGGAGGGAGGGAAGCAGCATGTTAGGACTTGCGACTTCCGAAAGGTGACGCTGGCTCCTTTTATTTTTAAACATTTTCAGTGGAATGAATTGGTAAGTTTCTCTAAGTGTAAGGTCTGACCGTCCTTCTAGGTGTCAAAATATTTCGCAGTTTTTACACCATCGTCCATTGCGGCGAAATAAGTGATTCTGATGGAATACAGGTTCGTAATGATCACAAGCTCTCCAGACGGGAGCCATTGGGTGACCCCTGTTTGGCTAGCGTCCCCCCCTTTCGGAAGTTCAACCGTTCCCTAGCGGGAACCTTGTGGAGGTTGGGGCCAGTTCTACCACCCTCCATAACTGGAAACTCGCGCTCCCAAGAAGCAGGGTTACAGGGGTATGCCAGCACCCCCAGCGAAATGAACCAACACCCTATACGCCCCCGCACGGGTTACAGAAGTGTGCAATGCCTCCGGCCCGAGTCTTAATCACATTTATAATACGGATGAGACACCTGGTGTGTACCGTCGAGTGACGTAAATATAGGCAACTTGGACACCCTGGCCTCATCCCACGCTAGATTACAGGATTGCGTTACTGCTGCCGTTCATTGGGTAATTTTGTTATTCCTGCTTTCGCGCCGATTAACAAGAGAGTCATAGTTATGAGAGTCGTCGTCTAGGTGCGCAAGCACGGCGTCGAGCGTCATAGTCGTCCACCTTCCATAGACAGCCCAAACGGGGGCATCTGCGTAGTTTCCTGGGGTGCCTTGGTGTGCGCAAACGTGACATACGGGAGGACTTCGTTCCAAGTCTTTTGTTCAACGTCGACGTACATAGACAGCATATCCGCGATCGTCTTGTTCAGACGTTCCGTAGGTCCGTTCGTTTTGGGGGTGGTACGCCGTCGTTCTTCGGTAATCCGTGTTGCCTTAGCGTAAGATTGTTTGCATAAGCTTCCGCCGTAAAGGCCGTTCCGGGGTCCATGATTAGAACTTCAGTGGCTTCATGTCGCAGCAAAACTTGGTTAATAAAGAACTCGTCGACTTCTTGTGCAGTCCCCCTCGGAAGAGCGGCGGTCTCTGCTTAGCGCGTCATGTATTCTGTTGCTACGACAATCCACTTGTTCTCGTATTGTGACGTAGAGAAGGGGCCCAGAAGGTCCATTCCACTCTGTTGGAAGGCGTTCGATGGGACGGCAATCGGCTGCAGTAGTGCGGCGTGTCTCGTCGGTGCCATTTTTCGTCGCTGACAGTCACGGCAGCCGCGGACGTAGTGGTGACGTCAGATGTAAGGCGGGGGCAGTAGTACTTCGCCTTGATTTTTATAATTGTGCGGTCTGTGCAGAGATGTCCGGAAGACGGGTCGTCGTTGCACCCTTCCAAAATTACGTCACGAAGGCCTGCGGTGATGACAAGAATGCAAATCGTTCTCGTTCCAGTGCTGAAATTTTTCTTCATGGGGACGGCGGTTCTCAGGCTGAATTCTGGTAAGCTGTGTTTGCAGGTCCTAGGAACGGCGACGTTGCATCCTTGGAGGTAGTCGATTATGGCGCGTAAGTCGGGTTCGGCACGCTGCATGGACGGCTATGTCGCTCTCAGTCACGATTCCGGAAAACGCGCTGTCTTCATCAGTCTTGTGCCGGTGGTTCAATGGTGCGCGGGACAGGCAGTCGGCATCGGAGTGTTTCCTGCTGCATTTATAGACGACTGTAACGTCAAACGCCGGCAGGCGCAACCTCCACCGCCCAAGGCGGCCAGAGGGGTTCTTCAAATTTGCGAGCCAACACAGCGCGCGGTCGTCTGTCACAACATTCAATCGACTTCAATACACGTATGGGAAATTTTGAAATCGCCCATAATACTGCCAGGATCTTTTCTCAGAGGCAGAGTAGTTTTTCGCCTCATTTGACAGACTACGGCTGTTGCATAGGCGATTACCTTTTAGCAACCGCTTGGTTTTTGAACGAGGACGGCACCCAAGCCTAATTCACTAGCATCCATGTGTATTTCCGTTTCGCCATTTTTGTCGAAATGAGCGAGCACGGGCAGGCTTTGCAGGCGTTTTTGAAGCTCGCAGAATGCCTTTTCTTATTCAAATTCCCAGCTGAAAGGGATGCTGTCTCTCGTGAAGCGGGTAAGCGGCTCTGCAATACGTGCGAAGTATGCAAAAAGCACCGGTAGTATTCGCTAAGTCCGAGAAATATTTGCACGCCCTTCTTGTCTTTTCGCCCTTGGGAAGTTCGCAATGCTGACCTGTTTGCTGGGTCAGGTAGGACTCCCGCGGCGTTGACAACGTGGCCCAGAATTGAGTTCCTCGTAAATGAAACGGCACTTTACAGGCTTCAGCGTTAACCCCGACGTACGAATCACCTCGGTAAGCGGCTCTGCAATACGTGCGAAGTATGCAAAGAGCACCGGTAGTATTCGCTAAGTCCGAGAAATCTTTGCACGCCCCTTCTTGTCTTTCGGCCTTGGGAAGTTCGCAATGGCTGACGTTTTTGCTGGGTCAGATAGGACTCCCGCGGCGTTGACGACGTGGCCCAGAAATTGAGTTCCTCGTAGGTGAAATGGCACTTTACAGGCTTCAGCGTTAACCCCGACCGTACGAATCACCTCGAGTACAGACTTCAATTTGACAAGGTGTCTTCATCGAAAGTCCTGGCAAATACGACAAGGTCGTCGAGGTATACGAGGGCAAGTGTGCCACTTCAGGCCAGCTCGCACAGTGTTCATGACTCTTTGAAATTTTGCTGGCGCAGTGCACAGCACGAAAGGCATCACCTTGAACTCGTATAGGCCATCCAAGGTTAAAAATGCAGTCTTTTTTCGGTCTCAATTGTCCACGTCAATTTTACAGTAGCCGTTCTTCAGATCACCGATGACCAGAATTCGCATGGCAGAGGTGGTCGAGGGCGTCGTCGATTCGTGGCAGGGATACAATTCCTATTTTGGTGATTTTGTTCAGTCGCCGGTAGTCAACCCAGGACTTAATATGCTGTCTTTTTAAGATGAGACTGCATCTCTTTTACTCGCCTCGTCCCTCCATACAGCGTTGTGGTTGTTCGTCCACATCTCTCCCCATTCTTCTCGCCGCGGCCGCTGCTTCTCCACCGCTCACCCCCTTTCCTCTCCGATAGCGAAACACTTCTCTCGCCAGGGGCGTTGGATTGAATTCGATTGGTTGGCTTGGCTTGGTTTGGCTTGTCTTGTATTGGAGTGGATTGGATTGGATAAACGTGGATTGGATTGGATAAACGTGGATTGTGTTGGATTGTCTTGCGTCATAGCCGCGCCACGTTGCGTCACAGCCGCGGCAGGGGGTTCACGGCAAGTTTCACGCGATGGGAGAATCAACCTAACGGAAACAACAACGAAAACCCCTATGCGTCGCATCTACACAGGCTTTCCCGCGAGGGAAGGTGTGAGAAACTTTTCTTTACGAGTACGACTGGCGCAGCCCAGCGGCTTTTCGATGGTTGTTTAATGTCGCCGCTGAGCACGTCGTCGACTTGAGTCCGGAAGGCTTCCCGCTCGTGCGAAGAGACGCAGTACGGTGACTGTCGGGTAGATCGGGCCGCACGTTATAATTCGGGTATAATTCGGTGCTTCGCTTGGAATGTCTCACGTAGTTTTGAGTTTGCCGAAAAACACTCGCTGTAGCGACGGAGCAAATACAGTAATCCGTCCCGATTTTCTTGCGGCAGCGCTGGGTTCACGTCAAAAAGTTGCGGTTGCTTGGAAGCATTTGCGCGTGCGCGTTCAAAGTTGGCTACCACGATCAGTAGACTTGCTTTTTGCGTTTATTCAAGCAACCAATAGCAGCGCCCTTGTTTAGATGCTGGCACTTCTCGGTGAAATTCGTGACCAAAATGTGGGATTTGCATTGCTTAAAGCGCGCATTGCCTCTTACGACGGAGACACCACGGCTGAGAAGCAACCTTTGGTCACCCTCTACGATAGTGTCGATGTCAGGAGCAGCATCCTCACGGTAGACGGTAATCATCCATCTTGCGCGGGGTGGCTGGGTGACGTGATCGTCGGCGATCCTTACAGCAGCACGGGTATCGGGGTACAGTGGCGGCGTCGTGAAGTGATCAGAGGAAAAAGTTATTGCCTGGGTGTGCCGATTATTGCGCTGTTGTCCGTCAAAAAGTGCATTCGCAGAATTACGTCGCGGGATCAGTTCGGTAAAATCACGAACAAAGCAGGGTACGTGATTCCGGCAACGTGACGCTTGATGTGCACGTTCCACTTGGCATTACGAGATGGCTTCCTGCGGTGCGTACATGCCCCGCGAATGCCCCGCTCATCACCGAGTAGGTCGGCTCCCGTGTCAATGAGGGCGACTATGTCAAAGCTGTCAATGGACAACTAGACGTCGGATGCTGCCTTCCTCGAGTTTCGGGTGCGTCGAGGAGTCGCATCTCGGCTTGTGCGTGCTGACGGTTGGGCACTGTGCGTCGCGGTCTGCGCCTTCTAAGCGGCAGGTTCGGTCAGGTCGGGTACGCGTCGCGCCATGTGGTTGCGCGACGCTGCGTCGTCCTTGGCTTTATGACATCTGGTGGGGTGCTGGTTAAATGCACCGTACACCCTCGTCAAGCCGACAAGAAAGGCCCACAAGTGCCAGCCGCCGACAGCAATGTCTTCAGCCGGAGATTGGGCTCCTTCCAGATAAAGTGAAGATAAAAGACTTCGTGACCACCACCATGATAAACGCAGGACCATGACCAGCACTACTCACGTTCTTCAACAGCCCCGGGAACCACCATTGTTCCGCAGATCCCCCAGAGAAGACCCTGAGGACTGGTTGGCAAAAGCGGAGCGCGTCCGCATGTTTAACAAGTTAGATGACGAAAAAACTTACCGTCATGTTTTCTTCTATTTAGAAGATACGGCCCGAACGTGGTTTGAAAGCCATGAAAGCTCCCTGACCGACCTGACTCACTTTAAGAGGGAGTTCCTCAAAACATTCGCCACCATTGTGCGGAAAGAACGAGCCGCCCTTTTGTTTGAAACGCGCACGCAACGCCCCGACAAAGGGGTCGTGATCTTTGTTGAGGAGATGAAGCAACTATTTCGCCGCGCGGACCCCGTTCCGGCGGAAGAAAGAAGTTACGCTTCTAGATGCGCGTTGTGAAGGAGGGACTGTTTGCTGTCCGCAACCCGCCTAAAACCGTCACCGAATTCGCAACGGATGCTTGCACAATTTAGAACGCCCTCGAAATGCGTGGTAAAGCAGTGTGACCGCAACTTTGTTGGCGCGGCCAATGCGAACTACGTCGACAGCATGCGGATTATGCCAGACAGCCTACCCGAGACTCTACGCGCAGTAGTCAGGGAGGAGCTGAGAAAATTTGTCCCAACGCCGCCGGAACCCCAAGTTGCTTCCCTTACCGACGTCATCAGGGAAGAAGTGCTGCAAGCCCTGGGAACATCAACAACGCCAGAAGCACCCCGCGAACCGCAAGCCATGGCCTACGCGGCGGCTGCTGGTCGTTCTCGTCCACCTGCACCCTATCATCACGAGACTCCATACCGTCATCCCCTGTCGCCGGCTCTACCATGTGTGGCGCAAACCCCCGCCCCGAGGAATACCGACGTGTGGCGAATGCCAGAAAATCGTCCGCTGTGCTTCCACTGCGGAGAGGCCAACCACATCTACCGTTGCTGCCCCTACAAGAGGCTCGATAAGCTAGGGTTCTCCGGCAGCGCACCCCACCTACAAACCGCGAGGGCTCATCGAGGATCGAAGAATACCTACCCAGCACCTCCACCAGATGTCACGAAGCCAAGAACAACCGAGTTGGTTTGGAAAATAAACACGTTGTTTGGCAAGAACTTCTGCTCCCCTAACAACTAAAAAGAATACAAAGGCGGCGAAGCAGTGGCCAAAACGTGACTTGCGAAGGCGAGTGTCGTCGAATCGATTGCCGAGGAGTCTGCTCTGCCGGCTTGTATATTTCGGCGCGAGTGTTTCTAGAACCTTGGATTTACATCCAGAACCTTATACATCAAAGATTGTTCTAGGCTAGTGAAGTTATGTCGAAATAATCTGCTTACCTGAATGAGATAGCCCGTGCGGCATAAAATGGAGAACGGATGACGCGCTTCGCTTGTGACACAGATAACAGGGTCGTGCGTGGCTGGGCAGTAAAACCAAACTATAAATCAACAAACCCAAAGATGGTTCGTGGCAATATGCACGTAAACACGAATTTCCGCGACTGTGATTCCGACATGTTAGTATACACAAGCAGAAACTTGCTTGGGATGAGGCTATCTCAATTTACAGTTCTTGCTCTCGTGGCCTGGTTTGCCGCATTCGGAGCCGCTCGAAGTTTGTTCCATCATACGACATTCAGAAGCACGGGGTCCTACTCTGCCACAAATAAAGCAATCCGCTCCCTTCTTTACAATTCATGGCTGTGACTCGAGCATGCGTTTTCCTGAGTGTCTTCTCTGAGCTTCATGAAGTTCTTTAAAACTATGCTTCCAGAAACCGATTTGAAACTTCTGTAATTTCCTTTGTAGTGTGGAAGTCACTGCTATTTAAAGGACACAACAAGTTCCTGGCTGCAGATGTTCACGAACTGCTCAGCGACTATTTTGCCGCATAGGCTCCTAAGTTTCTTTTGTACAACTGATTTTTCGATCCAGCGATGAAAATATCCTGACGAGCCGGAAGAAAACGGCAATCTACTTTCTTCACATTCGGTCTTTGCATAGCGAAACGTGTCATTGTAGTCCTGAGCAGTGAATCAAAATCGTTGGTGAACACACAATTTCCCCTTCTGATACTTCAGACGGTCCTCCAGCGCAAATTTCTCCGACGGCTGTGAGAGCATCTCCAACAAGCATAGGCTCAGGCCAACTGCCGATTTATCTTACGGCCACTGTTGCGCGATTGGTATTCGTTCAAACCTCATGGGGTTGCCGTAGATAGTCCCGAGGATGGTCAAACGGGGTAAGGAAAGGGTGTGGACTTATAGAGAAAGGTGCCGTGAGGCAGCTGATGCGCTCGCTTCGTCATTCTGCGCACCCGCCGCGGTGGCTCAGTGGCTAAGGCGTTGCGCTGCTGAGCACAAGGTCGCGGGTTCGAGTCCCGGCCGCGGCGGCCGCTTTTCTGATGGAGGCGAAAAGCAAAAACGCCCGTGTGTACGAGATTTCGGCGCACGATAAAGATCCCCAGGTGGTCAAAATTAATCCGCCTCATCGGCCTTCGCGTTGCGTCGGCGCGTTAAACCTCACAATCAATCAATCGTCATTCTGCGAATGGTTCAGGGCGCCATTCTGCAGTCGTAACTTAGGTCAAGGTTCACATGCTCCTTGCCTCGCATTCTGCTACCCCCTCAGCTCTCGTGCGATCTTGCTCTGCCACCATTCATTCCCTGAGCTGACAGTCGCTGAGACCCAGTTGGGTGCAAGGGTGACTAGTTTTTTTCAAGATCCATGTCACGCCTCACTCTCTGCTGCGGACGTTAGCTCTTTGGGTTAAGTTATTAGGAAAGAGAAAGAGAAACACTTTTTTTTTCAACAAAGCCACAATGGGAGCGAGTCGTGTGCGCGGATGTCAGATATGAAGCAAAACCGCTTCCAGACAATCACCAGCTTTACCGACGGGAGGATAATGAGACAAGACACGGTATCATGCAAAATAATTGAAAACGGGAACCTTTATGACGCAGATAAAAGCAACACGCGGATATGGCTGGCGGAGTAGAAAAAATATCTAGGGCTAGTAAATAAATGGGGAGCTGAAACTGCCGAAAAAAGACTTTTAGGTTATCACCCAAACCGAGCTCGAAAAACGTGAAGGTTTCACATGTTGCACTTGATGTACGGGAAGATGCAGGTTGTCTGGAGCTTGGCTGGAGCTTCATTGGTGGGCCGACGGAGCATTGTGGAACGTGGACGGGTGGCGTGATTCCAAACGCTTCGCTGCACAGAGCACCCACGTGACACGTGTGATGTCACTGCGCGCGCTATTCTTTTGAGCGCCTGCTAAAGGGAACCCGCCGTTCTGGCTGTGTAGCCTTGACGTAGAGCACTGAGTATTGGCGCTGACGCTTTGGTTCGAGCCCCAGCAAGTCGATGTGTTTCTTTTTTTTTCATTGCTTATTTTATTTCTACGTTTCATTTTTTTCTTCTAAACAAATCTACGGGTCGTTTTTGTTAATAATGGTGATTTGGTACGTTTTAGGTCGCTTAAGCTTGGGGCGCAGCCAATAACCACGTTGAATTACGGTTCTCCATCGCGCGAACAGACATGTCACGTGGGTGCTCTGTGCAGCGAAGCGTTTGCAAATACGCGGACGGGTGATGGGGGGCTCTGGTCCGTACTGTTGTTTTGCTGGCCGTCGTCTTATAGGCTATCGCTATTGAACCACGGTCGCCCACCGGGTATTGGAGCAGTGGCATCTTGTTTGCAGGCTGCCCTAATGTTTGTCACGACGCGCCCAGGACAACCCCGGAACACCGCGATTGTTTGGTTTGTCTGTTGGTTGGTTGGTAGCAAAAATGAATGGCGCTTACCCACTCTGGGGGATTGGCGAAGTCAGATTGGGTAAACTGGTTAAGAATTCAAACTAACCTGTGGAGAATGTGAGGGAAGTGTAGTTAACAATTTTGAGAACCCAAGAAAAAACCTTTAACACACTGAAGTTAAAACTGATACTACACGTACAAGAAAAAAAAAGTACGAGGTGGGTTTTAACAGGGTAGCTGACCTAATTTTGCAATAAAGCAGTGAAGGGCGGGACAAACATCCCCGTGGCAGAAACCTGAACCCATGCCCCAAATGACAGTTAATTCGGCGCAGCCAAGGAAAGACCCAGGCGCCAGAGGGGAACCTCCGGGAATCGATTTCGGGGAGAGGAGAACCGCCAGCAAGACAGCAGGAAATGCTCAGCTGTATTTTTCTCTTGACAAAACCGTTTGTTTCCCCGGCCGGAATCCTCTTTCTCCAGTCCTGATTTTCCCCTTTTGCGTGGCGCATACCCTCAAAATGGAGATTGAACATAGTGTTTGACGAAGTTCTCTTCAAAAACGAAATTTGCGAGTACATGATCACACTAAGACACTTATCTCTCAAAGTTCAAGAATACTAGAAAAAACACGCTTTCGACAAAGCATAGCAGCCGGATATCCCCGATTTCAAGTATCCATAGGCGTTTCGCGTTGAATGTTAACTCGTTTCTCGTTTCGTGTAGCACCTGTAAAGATATTAAAATGTAAGAATGCCTCCATGCTAGTCAGCGTGGTCAAGGTGCGTAGGCATCTTCTTTCCCGTGCAGTAAACACTGGAACAAGAATATCGAAATTCATTATTCAATTACTTTGTGCGTGTTTCATCTTAAAAATTATAGCTATATTTTTTATACCTGTCTGAAACAGGTGCAGCAATGAACCAAAGTAGTTCAGGTTCTGATGTCCTGGTCGTATGTGGCGAAAACGAAAACAGCATTGAGTTGTTAAACGCCGAATTTTAGTATTTTCGTCATCATCAGCTGCCACATAAACGATGATTTCCTAAAAGGCCAATGGCTAGGTGACATGGCGATGTGACAGATATTCAGAGAAAACATGGGGTGCGTATTACCCTACCAAAGGGACTATTCGCGCCTAAAAAAAAAATTAACTCAATATACTAAAGAAATCTCAAGTACAAGTTAGTGCTTGTATCCGTCACCTCCATTCACCCTGCTCCATTTTTTTTCGCGGTACATGAAGTCATGGATTAAAGCCCGTAGTGTTTAGCAGTGTCCATATATATACAAGCAAGCACCGTTATCAATGACTACGTTATCTTCACCCTGTCATTGACGAAGAACTGCTGCAAATAAAAATGAAGAAGAATCTGATGTTAGAATCGTTGCTTAGCTGGGTCACAAACAGCTGGCACTGGGCAATTTGCGACTAACTGCTTAAACTTGTGAAAAGCGGTTGGTTGATATAAATTTTAGACAACTTGCTATTTTTGGCAAAGAGTAGAGTCAGGTGCCACGATATCACACGTCCGTAATGTTGGGAACAAACCGAGCTAGGCCGGTTTCTGGGCCCTTCCCTCTTTTCCACTTTGCTCGGTGTATTTCTTTTTGAATTTGCTACCGACAGCGCCTTTTTGGCATTACAGGTGGAGGATAACGAAAAAATACATAAACTAGTTACATTGATAACCAAAGCAAATGTTCGAAAGGCCGCGACGTCCTTTGAAGACACATTCCTACGTACAAGCAGGAAATAAAGAAAAAGAAAAAATGCGCCTTGCTTTTCAAATTTTGGAACTGAGGATTGTCAGTAGCCGCACAAAATGGTACAGAATATGGGCCAGTTTTCATACCTATACAAAGAAAAGCCGCGCCTAGTCGCTCACTTGCCTACACTCAGCTGCTGTCACCCAAAAAATACAACACACTGTATGCACGAAAACAAGATCAAGAAATAGTCGAAGTGGAAGTACAACACTGTGTTATGATATCAGGATACAATGCAGTTTGATTGTCGCATACACACACTACATACATACACACATACAAAAAAGCTTTTTGCATCAAAATAAATGCACAGGGAACAATTGTGCGTAACTTCAAAGCTTTATGAAACACATGCAAGCGTAATATGCATCCCTAGACTTCCATAGCAAGGAGTGCAGGTAACTGATTCATTGGAGTATTGTTTTTGGAAAAAAAAGTGAGTGTGTAAACGACACTGTGTTGCAGCGAATTTCACGCAACTTACAGTTGAGAACCATTTGCTCTGACAAGTAATGAGGTACCAAAATTTAATCATTACGTGGAATGCAATTTGAGAATAATATATGGAATGGAATAGTTTTAAACAAGCCATTGCCCTTCTATCTTCTATATTTCCCTTCGAGTTTTTAAAAGCCTTACCAAAGGTTAACTGGGCTGCAAGGCTTTTACTCTTTCTAATTTAATCATTTTCATGAGCTGTTGGGGGTTCCACACGCCACAAGCGTACACTAATATCGACCTGACGTAAGAGTTTTACAGTAATTCATGCGCTGCGTGTGGAAACGTTTCAGTAGTGCGCCGCAGCAAAGCCAGAGTCATACAAGCTCTACGTGTGGTTTAGGTGACATGTTGATGAGAGCAAAGAGTAGTAGTGAAGAAAACGCACAAATATTTATACTCATCGACGATTGAGGAGGCACACTTTTTATTGTGTAAGGGAGCTTATTTGGGCTTTGCTTCCTTGAGAAGGTAAGGCAGAGTTTTGTATTGATTAGGTCGCATTCCCAAATTTTTCGCTCCGTCATCTGCAATTATGAGATCGTTTTGCAATGTGTTGTGATCCTTTTCAGAAGTATTAGATGCAAAACATCGCTGGCTCGGGGCTATGTCCTGCTTCCGTTAGTTGTCCGTACCTCTCCCCCTACATAATTAAAGAACGAATAATTAGCGGCGCCCGGTTTCAAGCACACGCCTCTCTGGCCGCAACGGGAGGTACGCGGTGCTGTTCCCACTGCGCGACAAAGCTAAGACAGGAGCAGGTCTACGAACGCGCCTTATGTCCTTGACTCATTCAAACTACCTCGTGAAGCCACTTGTACAACGAAGGCACGCGAAGCTTAACGTCAACAGAAACGACCAACTGAAAACATTAGAAGAACATGTTTAATTTCCGTGGGAAAGCTGTGGCGGGAAGCTCCACGTGCCTTGCATCTCAACTAGAGAAGAGGACGAACAGAGCGGGCAGCGGGGTAGAAGCGTGAGCACGCAATAAAGAAAGACGAGAACCAGGAGGTGTTGATTAGGTAACGCCGGTGTCGGTCTCTTCGCTGTCTCTACATTTCTCTACATTTTTCGGTCTCTACATGGGGGTTCACACTACGTTCCCATTCGTTCTCCAATAAATGAAACAGCATAAGGACAACAGAATAGAACCTACACGTAACCCCTATGATGCTTCGCATCCTCCTCATGGTTCCCCACGGCAATATTGTGTAATTTGTTTCTGCACAGCACGCAATCATCTGCACACAGTCGTATACAAAAATTGATGTTATTGCTTATGTCGTTTACGTAGAGAAGGAATGATAAAGGACCCTGGTCGGACCCTTGGAGAACTAGTAACGTTACATCAAAAATCGCTGACGCAGCGCCGTTCACAATCAGATAGTGCCATCTGGTAACGGCTCAGAGATCCAGAGAAGTATCTTGGGTGGAATACTGTAGATCGATAATTTTCTATAATATAGCTTTGAATAACCGTGTCTAACGCCTTCCTAAAATATAGAAAATTACAATCAACAGATGCACGGTTATCTAGTGCCTGGCCAATATCGTGAGTGATTGGATCAACTGGGTCACGCATGATAATCTTTTTCGTTAGCCTTGCTGGAAAGGGTCGAACATGTCGTTGTCACTAATGTATTTCAATATCGCGCTGTACAGTATATGCTGAAATATTTTTGACCACACGCATGGTAAAGTAATTGGATGATGTTTGGAAACCGCCTTAGAAGTTCCATAATAGTGAACAAGAGCTATAGAGGCGATCGTCCAGTCTGCAGGGAAGAAGTGTATTGCATATATTTATCAAATATATTTTCAGATGTGGTGCTATCTATTACGCACATAACTTTAGCAAGGCATTCTGCAAACCTTCAAGGTGGACGGCTTTCGATGTGTTTACGCCTTCAAGCATTAGGTGCGTTCCACGTAACTGAGATATTACGTCATCCACAGGCTTTGTCACTCCCAAATCAGATATTCTGCTTTCGTCCGTAGGCACCATCGGTAAAGAAAACACACGCGTAAAGCAGGAATTGAAGCATTCTGCCTTTTCAAGAGTTTCCTCAATAGTATTGTTACACCACAATGGGGGTGGAATCGGAACAGCATCCTTTTTATTGTGGTTGTTGTGTTTGCATATTTTCTTTATATTCTGGCTAAAGCGCCATTTAAATGAATAGAGAAATGTAATTTAGCTTGGCTTGCTGAATTATTGACTTCTCTTTTTATTGGTTTACGTTTCCTGGTGTTATCTACTCTAAGATTGCGTGTAAATGCTTTAAACATTCTTTTTCTCTGTTGAGTCCTTCTATGCACTTCTTTTGTGTACCACGTTTCACCTTTATTACCCCTTTGAGTGAACAACCAAGATTGTACAAAGCGATCTCGCCACTCGAAAGCGTTCGTTTTAAAATTTTCCCCTAATTTTGATGCAGGCAAGGTATGGGGTAATGTTTCAATAACGATAGATGAAATGTCCCTCTAGAGCTTTATTTCTCCATATTGTATTTCTGTAATCAAAACTCGTCTTCCCTTATTGGTATACAAAATTTCACAGTGACCAGCTTTGTGGTCACTGATTCCAGGGATAATCATGGTGGATTTTAGGTGTATTTTTGCATTAAATGTATTTTGGGATTTGTATTTTTACAGGTATTTTGCGTGGATTTTGCGTGGATCAGTATAGCCCCGAACCATTCAATGGGTTTGTTTATGTTTTGTTTTTGCCGACCGCGTGCACCGGGCTGTGTTATGTGCTATTCGTGTGCCAAGAGAAGGTCGTTTTCCCTCTTTATTTATGGCCGCACGTGTTATCTTTTTTATAGGGAGAGCGTTTCCAACCAAGGTAAACAGTCTAGAATAATATTCTTTGTTCTACAGTGTTTGGAATAAATCGGCGATACGAGAAACACTAGCGCCCAAAGATAAATTCCGGCACAGCAGACGCCGCAGTATTGCACTCTCCGACGCTCGCCTGCACACGTCACACTTTCCACTGCTACTTGGACGCCTGTGTATTCGTTGAGTTGTTAGCGAGCCCACGATCGCTCGAATAAACTTGTTTTTTTAAGACAACTGCGCCGTCCTTGGCTAAAGACATCTGGTGAAGGTGCTGGGTACATGCACCCTAAACCCTCTTCAAGTCGTCAACCGCCCGCACGGGGCATATTCTTGGTGGTGGTGCTGGCGACGTAGCGGACCACGAACCCGCATATTCACGCTGTTCTACCGTGGCGAGGTGTTGTAAGGCTAAGGGCAGAAACCACAAACGGTGGCCGTTGTACCCCAGGTCAAGCTCCCGCAATGGGGTCCCAGTTTGTTTACCAGGCAGGGGCCTCCGGGACCTCTTCAGCTATCGGGGTAAGGGTGACAAAAAAGAGCCCCCGTCCCCTTTTTTAAATAGGATGTATGGTTTTTAAAACTTCCCTAAACTCAAGTATCGGCACCCTTAATGGGGCCGTAGCGATGTACCCTTTCCACGAGTTCCGACGATGGCGATTCCAAAACATGATAACTACTCCACAGTATTTATAGAATAGTCTGTGTCTGTAGCCAGTGAGTGCCAGTGGTACTACGTTTAATTATCAGAACATAACGCCATCTAATATTGATGCGTTCAAAGAGAAAATAAAAACAGTAACCGGTCCCACGTGCTTGCTCAGGGCTCGGCAGATATTGCCTACGACTCATTTATGCAAATTTTTGGGAAACGTAATAATGAGTCAATCCCAATGAAATAATTTATGCCCGCGCGACAATACACAAACCCTAGATTAGGCCACAGGAGTTTACATTATGAAGAAAAAGAATAAATTATATCTTCGATTCGTAAGCACGCAAGATTTGTCGGATCTTGCAATGTTCAAAAAACGTCGAAATCGGTAACGTCTCAGCTGCGGAAAGCAAAGGCTCACTATTATCAACAACTGTTTTCTGACGGATCACACCAACCGGACCGCACGTCGAAAATTATAATGACGCTCTTGGCATGCACCGAAATCAAACTGATGTAGGGGAGATTCCTTTACATGGAACAGTTCTTTCTAACACTTCGCCTTCTGAGCATTTCAATGACCAAATTATCAGCTAAATAGCACACACCGCTTTTTCTTCAGCTGAACCGTGTACTCTCTACTTCACCACCTGGAAAACTCTCTTTGTGTTGCGAAACTACTGCAACAATGTATATCGCACATTTATTTCCTTGAAAACAGTAAAGCCACCGAAACTGACCACATTTAAAAAAAGATGTGAAATGCGTCCTACACTACATTTGCACGTGCCTTTTGCGCGTGTTCAATGTCTCTTTAGGGTCTCGTTGTTTTCTTTAAAAATGAACAAGCAAAAGTTGCAGCAATTTATAAGGCCGGAGATAAAAATGTCCCCATTATTTACAGGCCAATTTCAGTTCTGCCCTTGTTTTCGAAGGGACTAAAAATAATTCTCTCACGTCAACAATCATTCTTTGGTAAACCTAAAATGTTATCATCCCGCCAACAAGGCTTTCGCAAGGCCTGATCTATGGAATCCGCGCTGCTTACGCAAACAGATATTATTTTAAATAATATGGAATTGGATATGCCAACCTGCTGCGTTTTTGTAGATTATAGCTAAGCTTTTGATTCTATAAGTCATAAAACTCTTCCTGCAAAATTACATTGCTATAGGGTGGGTGGTTGTGCCGCACATTTTTCTGGCGTCTTAAATTACTTGTCACCTGCAATCTGTTGTCACGAATGGCTATCCATCTTCGTTTCAAAATATACTGTGTAAAGATTTACGGGGTAGTGTCCAAGGCCCCTTTTTATTCAATGCATACGTTAACAACATCGCATGTAATAATGAAAACACTGAATTTGTGTTGTACGCCGATTATTCCAGTCTGTTTATTACTAGCGATAATAATATGAACCTTTCCTCGTGCGCCAATTCTGTTCTATTCAAATTGCCTCACTGGTCAAACCGAAGTGTTTTAAATTACCGTTAAGAAATAAAGATTATAATATTCACACCAGAGAACAAACGTAGACAAATAAGTAATGAATTATACCTGGGTTCATCACGCATCGACATTGTAAAAGAGCACAAACTCTTGGGAGTGGTATTCTCGCAGCGCATGACATGGAACTCGCTCATTTAATAGTTGGCCTAAACTTTATCCTCTGTTGTGGGTGCACTATATCGTGGTGGTGACATTTTCCCAATGAGTGGTAAACTCCTCATTTATAATGTGCTGTTCAGATCTCACTTGTATATGGCAATTTAGTACGGAGCATGACTGCTAAAAAAACATCAATGCACTTCTCATTGAAAAAAAGCCATACGATGCATCAGTGGCGTTCCGTATGTTCATCCCACCAAATAGTTATTTCAGCATTACAACATAATCAACATTCAAAATATTTATAAGTACCGTCTCGTATATCGGCTTTGTTTTCGAGCGCTGCCCAGCATAATGTTTAGTGTTATTGTCTGGTCTATCATTAGGAACCGAAACAGGTCGAACTCCTGAAGACGGAAAATATATTTTCCTCGGCGTCGCACTGACTACATTTACAATCGCTTAGTCTAGCCATAACGTACCGGTGTTGCGTAACCGATTACGTCCACATATTGTTTAATGTGCCCGTATCAGTCGTAAAGAATTGCATTCTACAATTTCCAACAACAGATTACTGTGATATTTGTATCAATGTTTTAATGGTCACCTTAAGGGATGGCATATTGTGTGTCCTGTGTTTGACGCTTTGTAAAGTTAGATTTTCACGTGATTAATAATTAATGGTGACATATTTTCATTGCATTTTAACATTGCTTCTGTATAGTCTTTTAGTTTTGAACCAACTAAGCGGTGCAAAAAAATGAATTGTTTATGACTAAATTTATCGCAGCTGCACAGGAGCTCTGCCCGATCAGGCTGTCTCTACAACTTCTTGCCAGAGTGACCATAAACATTGTCAAAGTTGTACTGATTTTGAAATAAACATTGATATAACTTGATTTGATTTGATTTGTAATCCCCATCTTGGTAAATGAATTTTTTTAACAAGCCAGGAATATTGCTTTACCGTCCGTGTTCGTGATTTTGCCGTTCTTAGCAAGTATATAAGGGAAATTTTTTAAAGCTAAGAAGCAAAGAACCGACTAGATTTTGGTCGAGGTACACAGTCAACAGCAGGACACAAAACTCCTGAAGCAGACCTGTATTGCCGCTCCTATTATCAAGGTCACGCCGCACCGCAGGCTCAGCAGCTCGCAGGGCGGGTCTCAAAGCGAAATCTAGCAAACGAGACAGGCCGTTCTTCTTGAATTCCTGAAAAGTCATGGTGTGACGGCTATCAGGTACACAACCCTATGAAGATGCGATAAGGCAGTACCCACTACACATATCATCATTCCAGTATTTCGAGAACCGCATCAACGCTGGTTTGATCCACTGGACCGTTTGAGCTTGCATCCCGAACCCGCGGCACTGTTTCAAGTGCCAGCTGTTCGGGCATGGTACTAATTCGATTCGGGGCAAACTAACCTCTGCCAAGTGCGCCCAACATGACCATCCCACTGATAATTGTAGTTTAGAACAACTCCTCAGCATTAACAGTCAGGGCCCACACGAGGCGTACTCCAGGAAATGAGAAAAGTTCCAGCTTGAAAAAAAAATATTAAACATCAAGGTATCAAGCAACATACCTTCTCAGAAACAAGAAATGAGTCTCGCATCTTTCCTCCTAGGGAGGTACGCCGAAGCAGATCGCCATGGGGTGCAGCGGTGTGTGGTTTCCGCGGTGACCCAGTACCGCGAGACGTACCTTGTCCCTTCCTCGCGCCGTCCCTCCCCTCCTGTGTTGCCTCCGGCAGCCCAACCCACCCGGCAGCGCTCGCTGAGACAGCAGCGGCTGTGGTGGCAATGGTCACCGTCGGGACCGGTGGCCCTCACGCCCCTGCTTACTCCCCTCCCTGCTTCTACTGGAGCATGCGGAGGAGATGGACACCGAGGGTCCGCCATCGGCACCCACCTGTGTCTCTCCGCGCATGCCACCTGTGGTGCTCTGGACACCTCCAGCAGTAGCGGCTCAGAAAACGTGAGGCAACGAAAGGGGTGCCAAATCTAAGGGGCCTGTTTCGTCGGGCACACCTAGGACATCCGAGGATGAGATGAACGTGGGACTGGTCCTGTGTACGTCGCAGCAAAACCAAGGAGTCCCTGTTACTAAACCCGTAGAGAAGCCCAAAAAGTGCCCCTGAGAATCCAATCTCCAAAACACGATACATAAACAACACACTCCAGAAGCACCGGACACTTCATAATGGGAAGAGAAAACGTATTTCAATGAAACTGCAGAGGCCTTCTAAAACCCTTGTCGACGTATACGAAAGAGTGCATGCTTATCAGTCAAGTGTAATGTGTGTTCAGGACATATTTGAATTCCAAGCACACAGATTTCTTCAATAGTTACGTGGTATTCAGAAAGGACAGGGATGGCTGAGCACTCTCTTCGGGCGGTGTGGCAATAATCGCCGGGAAATCCTTAGAATGCCACCCTGTCCCTTTGAATTCTTTCCTTGAGGCTGTAGCAATCCGTACAATAATATTTAATAGATTGATTACGGTGTGATTATATATACATTCTTGCCAAGTTTGGACTTTCTATCTGCGTGTTCGAGGCGGCGGTTGACCAGCTGCGGAACCAGAAATCGTGACAGGTGACCGTAATGGACACAATTCTCTTTGGGGCTCTTGTCGCACGGATGGCCGACGTCACCCGAAGAGAGAAGTTTTTGACATCCTCGGGAGCACACCTTCCAAAAAAGGAACAACATAGATACGTTAAAATCGGACACAATACGTACTGAAATCTTGACTTGGCTTTTGGTTCTGCAATTCTCTTTCCATGTCTTGAGTGGGATTTGGCCGCAGACCCATTTGGTAGTTACCACTTCCCCACCTATATAACATATTTACATAAAGTCACACGCAGTCCACCTTCCCAAAACACGTTTAACAAAGGAGGAGCTAATTTGAATACAATTACAGAGACGTCCAAACTAAACCCCACATCTCAAGAACAAATACAGGTTGAAGAAGCCACCCAACTCCTCACGGCACACAACCTCAAAACCACCGAAAATTCCATTCCCCATGCGTCTGGTGAATGCACAAACAGAGGAGGCCGTGGTGGAATGAGGACTGCAGGCAGGCGCGAGAGGCTCAAAACAAGATGTGGGGTAACCTTCGTTGGTGCCCCACGTCGGGAAACCTCGTTTTTGTTTAAAAGGGCAAAGGGGTTAGATAAACGTGTGCCTCGTAAGTCAAAACGAAACAGTTGGAGCTCATTTATAATATCAATTAACTCCTACACCCTCGCGCGAAAAGTATAGAAAAGAATACACAAACTCAAAGGATAACAAACACAAAGCCTGCGTCTGGTCACCACAAAGGGGGAAACACTTGAAGACCTGGCTGACATACTCCCATAACATTTCAAAATCGTGTCTAGTTCAGCACACTACACAAAAACACGTTCATGTTACAGAAACAATCTGCTGAAAAGAAGCCTTTACTTGATAACAATAGGTAAACATCTTCTTATAATTCGGAGTTTTTCTCTGAATGAGCTGAGATCAGCTCTGAGCACGTCTAAAACCAGGCTCAGGTAACATTACTTATAAAATATTACAACACCTACAGGCAGACACACTTGAAACACTTCTCCGTCTATATGATAAAATATGGCTTTCGAGGCACATTCCACAGGCTTGGAGAGAACCCATAGTGGTAGCTTTTTAAAGGAGGAAAAGGACCCATCGTACCCCTCAAGCTACGTTTCTATAACCCTGACGAGCTGCACGTGCAAGCTTCCCGAGAATATTATAAATCATTTTCTCGTGTACGTCTTTGAATACAACGGTCTTCCCGAGAGCGCCAGGCAGGCTTCAGTGTGGGACAATAGACGAACGATCAACTTGTCGCACTTTACTCGTACATAATGGATGCCTTCGGGCATAAACAGTATTGTGTAACTGTGTTTTTTGACCTCGAGAAGGCCTATTAAACCGTTTGGAGCTACGGGATCCTCAGTGACCTCAAGGCATTTGGTGTTTCAGGTAACATGTTACACACCCTTGCTAGTTACTTGTAAGAGAGAACGTTTCGCCTAAGAGTGGTTGTGCACTCTCAAAGTTTCCCGTGCTAGAAAATGTGGTGCCGCGAGGTGGCATGTTGCGCTGCCCTCTTTTCACAGTCAAGATGAACTCTCTTGGGAAGGCATTGCCACCTACAATTTCTTATTCCTAGTATGTAGACAACGTGCACATATCATTTAAATCATGTAATATATCAACCTATGAACGTCAAATTCCAGCTCGGCGTCCAGAAACTACATGCTGGGCGGACAAGAATAGTTAAGGACTTAACCCAGAAAAAAGCTCGCGTTTTGTTCTCCAGAAGCGTGAGGTTCATGCGGTTCCAGACATTAGTCCTAATGGTGTGTTCGTTATTGTGAATGAGGAGCACAGATTTTAGGTGTTGTGTTTGACCACAAAGTTACATGTATTCCCCACATCAACGAACTAATAAAAAAATATCTGAAAACGTTGAATATCCTTAACGTTTTCTCCCACCTTTCCTATGGGGCTGACAAAGAACTGCTGCGCTTGTATGCTGCTTTTGTTGGGTATCGTTCTATCTATGGCAGTGCGGTGTATGAGTAGGCGACTGAAACAGCATTGCGAATGCTTGACCCAGTGATACAGTGAGCGCTTCGTCTCGCATCGGGTGCTTTTTGCACTAGCCCGGCCCACGGTCTGTATGTCTAGTGTCCCAAGTTAAGCCTTGAGAAGCAAAAAAGGTACATGGAGTTGCTTTCTAAAATTTCATCGCTAAATAACCTTGCTTTTAATCATATTTTTAACGATACCTAAACATATCTCCGTTTGTAAATCGCCCATTCGTTTCCTCGGCCCTTTTCAATTAACACCACTTCTCTGCGGTTTGTAAATCGCCCATTTGTTCCTCTGCCCTTTTCACTTAGAGTGAGACAGCGAGCCTCGCAACTCAGCGCTTCGTTTTAAATGTTTACACATATACCGTTTCAAACATTTTACCGCCTTCCAAGTTCGCACCGTGTCTTGTGACCTTTTTTTGATGGAACCACAAAAAAAGTCCCGCGAGCTGCAATACTGCAGCTCTTGATGTCTCTGCAGTTGAAATACCCATGTGCAGAATTTTATAGTGACGCTTCTAAAACCTTCAGTGTGGCGTCGTGCGCGGCGCATGGTGCGAGTTTCAATGCAGCCGGAACAATGAGCGTGAACACCACCATGTTCTCAGCAGAAGGATTTACAATTGCAAAGCAGAAGCATTTTACACATTCTGCAACATATTCTTGAAAATCAAATTCCAAAATACATAATCTATACAGATTTCTTGATTGTTGTACACTATGATTAGATTACACTATGATTACACTATGATTACACAAGGCCCCCTAAAACCACATAGATATGTTCGTGTTCACTAATATTTTGTCAGTTTATGCCAAAACCATGAGCTACTCCTCTGTTGGTCGCAGGACACGATGGGATTGCTTGAAACGAGTTGGCAGACGAAAGAGCCACTGATGCTGCACCTAGGAACACCGTAGAAACTACAACCGTACCCTATAGATACCTCAAGTCACTCTGAAGACAACACTTGCATAAAACATGGCCAAAACAAGGAATGAACAGACAACAACGTGTAATAAAGCTAAACTTGGACAGTGCTCATCTGACTCACACAACAGACACGCGAAAGTCGCCTTGTCTAGGCTACGGATAAGGCACACGCCTCCAACGCACTCGTATCTGCACACGACATCGTCTAAACCCCAGTGCAGCAGTTACGGAGTGGACCTATCCGTAGTTCACGTACTCATTCAATGCAAGGCACTCGACACCACACGAGGCAAACATTTTTTCTGAAGTGTACAGACAGCACATCCTGGTACACCCATCACATTTCTTTGCTGAAAACCGATTGATTTCTAACCCGCGTGCTTTTCTGCTTTTATCAGGCTTCAAGTTTTTACAGCTTCTTTCATATCATTCTTCACAACACTTGCCATATACAGCAGCCATCTTCATGAATTCGCTTCACTTTTATTTTTACTTAGACAATTTTTCATTTATCATTGTGATGAGGTAGAGAACAGTAGTGGTGCACGCATCGGAAATGGCCTCGACGAAGACAAAGAGCAGCTGTTTAAATTGGAAAATCACCCTGTGGGGGCATGTTCCGGCTAGGTGTCGCCCGGAGGGCACCGGCAGAATAGCCGGTACAAAAAAGTGACGTCGGAGAAGAGAAAGAAGAGATGGGGACTAAGCAGAGGTGGATTCCGAGGACTCATGATTCGGACAGCTAGCCGCAAGATGCGGTAGCCGTTGTCTTCCGCGGACGTCGACGAGGATGCCCGGATATGCAACCAGTTAGGCTGCAGTGCCAGGCGTGCCCGCAAGCTGGCCGTCAACTATCGATCATTAAATTGCCTGATCGACTAGACGACCTGTTGGTTCCCCTGCAAACACCAAGAGATCACCGACAACCATGACAATAGCAGCATCGGCTGCATCGACAGCGCCAGCACACGTGAGACGTTTGATTTCTTACCGGTTCCAGTTGGAAGTGAACTTGAACGTGTTAGTTTTTTTTCCTCGTACAACTCTGGTTTAGGATTGACTTTAGTGTCGCTGTGTGATAGTAACTGTACCTTCATAACTTCCCCTCGTCTTGTCTCGATAAATGTCGGTCATCGTCTTATACGCCGGTCTCAAGCGCGTGTCTTGTTTCGGCGACGTTATTCGCGAGCCCTAGCCACTAATACCATCACAAGCATCATCATCGTCTCACATTTTTTATCAAATAGATTTGTCTGTGGCTATTTGCCTTGTTGACCTTGCGCCATTAAACTCAAAATCAATTCTCAACACCAACACTTGCCAGCCGCTGACTTCAAGGCCTAAAGCCGAAGTTTGGACTACTACAGGATCAATTGAAGGCGGACGACATCCCGACTGTTGCATGAACAACTCATCCACGGTGACCAACGCAGGGAGCACTCCTATGGTTCTGGAGCAACCCCGGGAGCCGCCAACTTTTCACGGGTCACCTATGGAAGATCCTGTGCAATATCTGGACAATCTGGAGAAGGTCTTAACGTTAATTAGAAGAGATGATGAAAAAATCTCTGGCAAGGATTTTTCCAACTTGAAGTCTCCGCACTGATTTGGTTCGAACACCGTGAACGTACACTGACTATTTGGGAGTTGTTAAAGGCCGGGCTTTCGATAACTTTAACCGCTCTGGTACCGAAGAAATGGGCCAAGCACCTGCTCCAGATCTCTCACGCAGCATCGCAATGAAAGGGGGCTCGTGTTCGTTGAAGAGTTGAAACGACTTTTTCGTCGTGCGGACCCACAAATGAGCGAAGAGAAAAAACTAAGGTTTTTGATGCGAGGGGATAAGCAGGAGATCTTCGCATGCGTTCTCCGCAACACCCCCGAACAAGTTGGCTAAATTTGCGTCTGATGCGGCCGCTTTGGTGAAGACGCTGGAAATTTGGAAGAGGCAGTACGTCCACCATATTAATGCGCTTACTTCGGAGACAATCGGTGCCCGGGCGACTAGCGAATATACACTACGCGAGAGCATCCAGGCGGTCCTTACAGTAGGAGCTTCAGAAAATTTTCCTACGACGCCGCAGCCCTTCCCCGACACTGCAGTCGCTTCCCTGACTGACGTCATCCGAGAAGAGGTTCAACAGGCACTGGGGACTTCTGCCGCATCGCAAGCACCCCGAGATCCCCAAGCTATGACGTACAAGCATCTGTAAGCCGAACGCGCCCTCCTCCAAAACGTCGTCTAGACGCCCCACCGTACGGCCAACCACTGTCGCCTGCCCGATCCCTTGTAGTCCGAAACCATACGCTGAGGAAGCCCGAAGTATGCGAACGCCGTATAATCGTCCTCTGTCCTACCACTGCAGGTAGGCGAATCACATCTATCGCCGCAACCCATACAATATACTCGGACTACAAACCTCTCTCGAACCAGCCATGACCGAGCCCAATTCAACAATTGCCCGTCACCCTATCCAATACCAATCGCCAATCCCCCATAGCAGTGCTGACGTCGAACGTGAAATGTCATCCTTTGCGCATAGCTAAACTAAAAGCAGCAACTTCTGGAGGTAAAGTTGCACGACGGCAGAAAAATGATAACCTTCCAACGAAGCAACGGCTTTCCGAAGACCGCGATTCTCGATATGCCCTCTGCCCGTGGACCAAATCCAACTCCGACGTGACTGCCCAAGAATACGACAACAACATGGCGGGACACGTACAACACATGACCAAGCCTGCCGCTGGAGGAGAAAACGATACCGTCGACACATAATCATCATCATCATCACCAGCCTGTCTACGCCCACTGCAGGGCAAAGGCCTCTCCCATTATTCTCCAATTACCTCGGTCCTGTGCCAACTGTAACCAATTTATCCCCGCAAACCTCTTGATCTCATCTGCCCATCTAACTTTCTGCCGCCCCTGCAGCGCTTGCCTTCTCTAGGGATCCACTCTGTTACCCTTAATGACCAGCGGTTATCTTGCCTTCGCATTACATGCCCTGCCCAAGTCCATTTCTTCTTCTTAATTTCTACTATATGTCGTTAACACCAGTTTTCTCCCTGACCCACTCCGCTCTCTTCTTGTCCCTTAATGTTACACCTATCATTTTCCGCTCCATTGCCCGCTGAGTCGTTCTCAATTTAAGTTGAACCCTCTTAGTGAGCCTCCAAGTGTCTGCCCCGTAGGTGAGTACCGGTAAGATGCAGCTGTCATACACTTTCTTCTTCAACGACAATGCTAGGCTGCTATTCATTATCTGATAATGTCTGCCATATGCACCCCACCCCATTCTGATCCTTCTAATTATCTCTGCCTCATGGTTGGGATCTGGGGTCACAACTTGGCCTAAGTATATATATTCGCTTACCACTTCCATTGCCTCGCCATCTATCTCAAACTGCTGTGCTGTCCCGAGGTTATTGATCATTACTTTAGTTTTCTGCATATTAATATTCAGGCCCACGGTTCTACTCTGTTCGCCCAGTGCGGAAAGCATGCCTTGCAATTCGTCCCCCGAGTTACTTAGCAAGGCAACGTTACCAGCAAGGCATAACATAAGCAAGGTCTTATGTTACCGTGGTCTAGAGGACAGAAGAGAACTGGGAGTGGGATTTCTAGTCAATAAAAGCATAGCTGGCAACATTGAGAATACTACAGCATTAACGAAAGGGTAGCAGCTCCTGTAATTAGGCTCAATAAGAGGTACAAGCTCAAGGTGGTGCAGGGCTACGCGCCCACATCCAGCCACGACGACCAAGTAGTGGAACGCTTCTATGAAGATGTGGAATCGGCTATGGCTAAAGTAAAAACGCAGTATACTGTAGTTATGGGGGACTTCAATGCTAAAGTAGGCAAGAATCAGGCTGGAGACAAGGCAGTTGGGAACTATGGTCTGGGCTCTAGAAATAGCAGGGGGGACCTACTAGTTGAGTTTGCAGAACGGAATAACCTACGCATAATGAATACCTTCTTCTGTAAACGGGAGAGTCGGAAGTGGACCTGGAGGAGCCCGAATGGGGAGCACAAAAATGAAATAGACTTCATATTATGCGATAACCCTGGCGTCGTGCAGGATGTGGAAGTGCTCGGAAGGGTAAGGTGTAGTGACCACCGTATGGTAAGATCTCGAATTAGGCTAGAGTTGAGGAGGGACCGCAACAAGCTAGTACAAAAGAAGCCGATAAATGAGCAAACAGTAAGACGTAAAGTAGAAGAATTCAGGATCGCACTGCAGAACCGATATTCCGCCCTTAACGAGGAAGCCGAGCTTACGACACAAGAAGCCAGCGACAACCTTACACGCATTCTCACGGAGTGTGCAGTAGAAGTCGGGGGCACTATGGCTAGACAGGATACTGGTAAACGTTCACAGGAGACGAAAGATCTAATCAGGAAACGGCAAACCATGAGAATCTCTACCGCAGCTGACGGAATAGAACTAGCAGAGCTCTCGAAGTTAATCAATAAGCGCAAGACAGCTGACATACGGAAGTATAATATGGAGAGGGTCGAATACGCTGTAAAGAACGGAGGTAGCCTGAAAGCAGTAAAGAGACGTCTTGGCGTGGTGAAAAATCAGATGTATGCACTTAAGGATGAGCAAGGCAATGTCATCAAAAATTGGGATAAAATAGCTACAGTGGCCGAGGAGTTCTATAGGGATCTGTACAGTAGCCGGGACATACAGGATAATGCCGAACGAGACAGTAGTTCAGAGGAGATAGACATCCCACCAGTAAGGACCGAAGAAGTAAGAAAGGCTTTGAAAGAAATGAAAAGGGGCAAAGCACCTGGTGAGGATCAGATAACAGCAGACCTCTTGAAGGATGGCGGAGAAATTGTACTTGAAAAACTGGCGAACCTGTATACGCAATGCCTAATGACCACAATGGTACCGGAATCTTGGAAGAACGCGAACATCATCCTAATCCATAAGAAAGGCGACATGAAGGACTTGAAAAACTACAGGCCGATCAGCTTACTGTCAGTCGTCTACAAGGTATTTACCAAGGTAATCGCTAACCGAATCTCTGCAACCTTAGATTTCAGTCAACCTAAAGAAAAAGCAGGGTTCCGTAAAGGTTATTCAACAATGGACCATATTCACACGATAAATCAGGTGATAGAGAAGTGCGCTGAGTATACTCAACCCCTATATATAGCCTTCATAGATTATGAGAAAGCATTTGACTCGGTCGAAACCCTAGCAGTCATTCAGGCATTACGGAACCAGGGGGTAGATGAGCATTATGTAAGAATACTAGAGGATATCTATAATGGGTCTACAGCTACCGTCATCCTCCATAAGGAGAGCAGTAAAATACCTATAAGGAAGGGTGTCAGACAAGGAGACACAATCTCTCCAATGTTATTTACAGCATGCTTACAAGAAGTATTCAGAACGTTGGATTGGGAACAGGTGGGAGTAAGGGTTAATGGAGAATACCTCAGTATCCTCAGATTTGCTGATGACGACACATAATGCCCTACCACAAACACGGACAAGCCGAGATACGATGCTCCGACGCACCCCACACTCGAGGAAACCCGCGTCCGACATCCAGTTGTCCACCGACGGCATTTGATGTAGTCACCCTCATCGTCACGGCAGCCGACTCCTCAGTAATGACCTGGTCATTGGCGTCAAAGCTGAAGCAAGTTACAACAAGATGGGATGGTTCGCACATACGCCCAGTTTGGGGCCATCTCGTAACGCCAAGAGGAACGTGCGCGTTACGCATCACCCTACATGGCACCACATACCCTGCTGCTTTCGTCATTTTTCATAATTGCTAACGCAATTTAATTCCTGGACAGGACTTTTTGATAGACAACAGTGCAATATTTGTTCTGCAGACCGGGTCAGTAATTTTTTCGGTCGATAACTCCATGATGCCGGAAAAGAACCCCGAACACCCTGCAGCTGTAAGGATCGCCGACAATCAGGTCACCCTTACACCCCGTGCGAGATAAATGATCACCGACTACTGTGAGGATGCTGCTTCTGACGTCGACGATATCGTAGCGAGTGACCAAACTTTTCTTCTCGACTGCGGTGTCTTCACCGCGAGAGGCATGCCGCGCCTAAAGGAATGCAAATCGCACATTTGGATCATTCATTTCACCGACGAGTATCAATCACAAATGAAACAAGGGCGGCTGCAATGGCGTTCCTTGAATAAGCGCAAGAAACTTGTAAAGTTATCGCGGTCGCCAACTTCGCACGCGCACGCGCAGATATTTTTCCAGTGGCCCCGTCCTTTCCACGGGAACCCGACGCAGCCGCAAGAAAATTAGGGGAACGTATTACATTTGCTGCGTCACCACACCGAGCGTTTTTTGTTGATCTCAAAATTACCACAGACACCTTAAGTAAAATTATGTCAGACACAACTAGACACCCTTACCAGACCATGAATATACGGCGTCTCTTCCACGAGTAGAAAGCCCAACGCACGCAAATCGAAGACATGCTCAGTGACGACATTATACAGCCATAGAAAATCCGCTGGGCTGCTCAGGTCGTTCTCGTGAAGAAAAAGGGCGGTACATTAGGTTCTGCATTGACAACTGGTGACTGAACAAGATCCCCAAAAAGGACGTTTACTCCTCGCCATGAATCGACACGCCCTCGAACACCTCTGCCACGCGAGGTACTTCTGATCAATGGATCCGAATAAAGGCTAGTGGCAAATTCACGTTTACGAGAGAGATGGAGAGAAGACTGCATTCACAACCTCGCACGGTCTATACGAATTCAATGCGATGCCGTATCGGGTATGCACGACGCCACCAACGTTTCAAAGGGTCATGGACCCGGTGCTAGGAGGCCTGAAGTGCCACAACCGCCTCGTAAACCTCGACGACGTTGTGGTATTCTCCCGGACTTTCCACGAACACCGTTGAAGGTTGAAGAATGTACTCGGGGCAATACGTGTGTCGGGGTTAACGCTGAAACCCTGAAAGTTCCGCTTTGCGTACGAGAAACTCACGTTTTAGGGGGACGTCGTCAATGCCGCGAAAGTCCTCTCTGACCTGGCGAAAACTTCGGCCATAGCGAAATTCCCAATGCCGAAAGACAGGAAGGGCGTGCGAAGGTTTTTGAGATTTTGGTCATACTACCTGCGCTTCGTCGGAAACTTCGCACACATTGCAGAGCCACTCACACGCTTGAAAAACACAGCACCCATTTCAATGATGAATATGGTGATATTTGTTTGCAATGGCACAAGGCCAACTAGGCAATGAGCGCCAGGGAAGTGTTTTGATCATAAGGCTACAACTGAAACTATTCACACTGAACACACGTAAAATAAAATACTACGAGCACGGCTGGTGCACAGTGTCAGCATCAAGACCAAGAGCCATAAAAAGACAAACAAAGTGGCTGTTGTATAGGACCCCGGGTAAAACTATGGGTGGTATTAGGTGAGCTGTAAGAATAGAACCTCTGGCAGAAGTAAGGGTGCGCTGAACAGGAAACATGGCATTGTCTTCTACAATGTGTGACGGTTGTAATAAAATATGCTGTCTGTAGAGTTCTCTGAAGTGTTTGTGTCATGCAATGTCGAGTGCCTTGAATTGAATGAGGTTCTGCCTCCCGGATAGTACCTCACAGTACACTCTCACGGATAGACCCTCACGGATAGACTACGCACGGCTCTTGGAGATCCAGTGAGCAGGTGCGAGTGTGTTACACGTGTATGGCCTATCCGTAATCTAGCTAAGGTTACTTCAATGTGTCTGTTGTGGGAGTCAGTAGTGTATATTCCCAAGTGTGGTTTTATTACGTGTAACGTGTTATCTGTGTGTTCACTCGAGTGTGTTTACCATGTGTCGCGAAGTTGGAGTGTGGTGTGTGGCTTCATGTCTGTGTATGGCACCGTTCTTTGTCCACTGTATTCAAGACTATAGCAGCAGTGGACATTAGATCTGCGGTTTTATTCCCGGCTATTCTACTGTGGCCAGGAACCCAACATTATTATTTCAAGTCTTGAGGCATAGGGCGCCCTAAGGCCTTTCAAAACAACATTTATTACATACTCTTTTACTGTTTTCTGGACAAATGTGCACGTACAACGCCAGGGGAATCTGTTTACACTATGCACTTTAAGATTTGATGTTGGACAATGTCATCTAAAACAAGTAAAATTCTGTGCGCTTTAGCCATACATATGCTGTTGTAAGAGTTCCTTCTTTTTCCCACGTTATAGTTCGGTCTGTGCTCACCACAAGACACAGCATCAGATTTGTTTGATTCGTCGCAGTAAAACTCTGCACACTGCGGCTTCTCCTGCAACAGCTTCAAGGACAGTGTTCAAGGAAAGGGTATTACATGCAATGTATTCTCGAGCGCCAATAGCTGCACCGCTCGAAGAGTGTGTGCTTCCATCTCTGTCTTTTCCAAATACCATATAATAATTCTGGAAGTTTGTGCTCTTGCTGCTCAGTTTTCTGCAGGCACTGTTGTGGAAAGAACCGAGCCGGGACCACGAACGGGAGCAGCCGCTTTAATGGGACAGAATGGAACAGGATGGAAGAAGAAAGACAGAAGAGGGGCATCTTCTGCTTTTCTTCTTGGTGTTTGGTGTTTCTCCCTTTTTCTCCGTGTTTGCACTTTCGTTGCATCCTGTATTTAGGTTGTTTTGTAGTTTGCGCACGCCCCCTAGACACAATCGCGTTAGCATTCGTGGAAGCCTTTCTGTTCACGGGGACAGGAGATACCATCCGGAGTAGCGTAATTTGGGTGGCGCGGTAGTTTTCTTGTGTTTCCGGCTCATTCTGCTTCAAGTTTCACGGCCCTAGCCCCATTGCTAATGTTGCCGTTCGTTGGTTGCTCACTCGTACCTTCCACCGTTGAGTTTCCTTGGAGCTGCTCCAGACGAGAACACAAATTCACCGGCGGAAACTACTCCTTCTGGAAAGTTGATGGGGACGGCGCTCGTTAGGGTGTCTCACATTTGTGAAAGCCGCTTACCCCGGGTTTCGGCACCATGTCGCGCAAAGAACCGCGCCGGGACCACGAACGGGATCCGCCGCTCTAATGAGACAGAATGAAACAAAATGTACAAAGAAGATTATTAGAGTGGTATGTTGCTGGAGCCACTTCTTTCTCCTCACTACTATTTCCAACAGGCACAATACACTTGGTTGCTTTGTATGTACTATCCTATATACATCCTCAAGATTTTTGATGAGGCCTCTACAGTTTCATTGTAGAATATTTTCTCTTCCTATTATTAGCAATAGCGACTCGAAATGTGTGAGAATGAGTGTTTATGTACTGTGTTTGGGGCTGTGATTCTTGAATCGTTTGGCTTATCGGGTGGTCTGGACGATGGTACCCGTTCCTTCCACTGCAATGCAGACAGGTAGGGTCCAACGTCCATGTCTCAGTTACCCATCCTCCGAAAGCCCAGTGAATTGGGCTCCTTGGACCTTGCACCATTGTCGGTGCTCTTTTCTGCAACCGTCAAGACTGATGGCATCGGCACTGCCAGAACTTGCACAGGCGGTGCGGCAGGGGCGGGAGCTGCCGCGGTGTCCCCCATCTCCATCTCCTCCCCAAACTTAAGCTTTGGCCAGGTTGAGAAGACATGGTGGATGCAGCCGCGCCCCCAACTGACTGCAGCCGCTGGTTAGTAAACCAGTTGCGTGGTAACGGGTTGGGCTGCTGGGGTGCTGGGGTAGGACCAGATCAGACTTACTTAACTGGGCCGCCACCGAAACAAGACGCCGCTCTGCCCCAGGGAAGCTGCGTCGGCGTACCTCCCCTGGGGGACAGAAGCGAACCGTTCTTTGCGCCTCCGGGAAGGTGATGTTTTCTTTGACCTTGACGTTTATTAATTATTTTTTTTGTAGCTAGACTTGTCGCATTTCTTGGGGCACGCCACGTGTGGTCCCTCACAGTTTATTTATTTATTTCTTTATTTAATAAAATACCCTCAAGTACTTTACGGCGTTACAGAGGGGGTGGGTGCAGTGCATGAAAACAGGTAACAGTGTAGAAGTACCGGCAGTATGTAAACACATGAATATTTTCGGAAACCAGAATAGCATTACCTATACAGAAAGTGCAATCTTGAATGACGAAGTTAATGCAGAGGAGTTGTGAACAACAATTATCGGTGGGATGGTAACGTTGGGCACAGTTGGCCCATGTATTTGGCCCCCACTCAAGTAAGTACCATGTCTGAACCACTGGCACTTGAAACAGCGCCGCGGATTCGGGATGTACGCTCGCACGGAGGACCGGATGAAACTGGCATTGGTACGATGAGAAAGAACAGAATGGTAAAATGTCAAGATGATATGTCTAGTCGGTATTAACTTATCTTCTCTTCTAATCGTGACGCAATTGACTGCTGTCACACCTTGACTTCTTAGGCATTCAAGAAGATTGACCTCTGTCTTGTTTGCAAGCTGTTGCGGCTGCGGTGGGACGTACACCTTGATATCAAGATGGAAAATGTGGTTCTGCTTCAAGCGTTTTGTGGCCTGCTGCTCACTATGTACCTCGACCAAGACATTACCGGTTCTTTCTTTCTTAGTTTTGGAGGATTTACCTAAAATATTTTCCAGAAATTTAGAAATCAAGAACACAGAGTGAGAAGCAATAGGCCTGGCTTGTTCCAGAGATTCAATTACCAAGAAGTGGGGGTAGTTATCAGGTTTTAGGTTGGCTATGGTGGGAAGGTGTGGAAAGGTTACTTCTGTGCGGCCCATGTTATGGGGCTGTAGAATTGGTTTGGGGAATTTAGAAAAAACCACATAGCAAGTATAAAAGCTGGGGACGGGGGTACTTTCTTCGTCAGCTTTACCCTGACAGCTCAAGAGGTCCCGGAGCTCCCTCCCTTGTAAACAGCCAGGGATCTCATCCGCGAGAGTTTGACCTAGGCTCCATCGGCTACTGTTTGAGGTTTCTACCCTTCAGCTTAAAACACATCGCTACGGTAGGATCCAGGATATGTTGGAGGCTCGGGGTCTGTGGTCTGGCCAATACCGTCACCAGATTACTCAAGGCTCCCCATGTGGGGCTGATGCGAGAGTTGGTGACTTGGTAGTTTACTCGTCGTGAAGCACAAGGTATAAAAGAGTAGATGGCACAACTGAAATAAATAATGGCACAAACAAAGTACTATTTGTTGAACTGGAAACCAATCATTTTTGATACAGGCCAGCAACATCTCGAAAACTCTCATCCTTGTTCAAACGAACAGATATACTTGAGAGCTTTCTGCTTCTAGAGTGATCCAATATTACCACTGTTAGCATAAACAAAGATGAGTGCTTTGAAAATATTTATTGAAACTTTAATAACTCCAGGATTTTACAATCATATCACCGGCCAGATTCCTGTAGCGCAAACTTTCTCTTTGAAATCTACCATGTTTTGCTAAACTAGCATAAGTAATCATTAGAAGCCTCCGTTGTTAGCGTAAATGTGGTAGACCACTTTTCATTCTTTATTTCGGCACACACTTCCCTTTTTCCGCCAAACAGAGCTTATGCAAATATTTTTCGCGGTAAATATGAAAAAAAGTATTCATATACGAAATGGACATCTTCCCTACCATATACTGTCAAGTTACCTGCGCTTGGAAACAATTTTCTGAATATTAAAATGCTTTCTGTGATAATGTTAAATCTAACTCCAATAGAACCTTTACAGTTTCCTATGAGTGCCCACCAAAATTTTCTGTGTAATAAAACAAAAAGAACATGCAGGACAAAGCATCACGCAGCAAAAAGGCAGCACGTAATCAAAAGAACAAATCAAAGTTACAGGCTTTGATCGCTCGCCATAATGCGCAAAAAAAGAAAGGACTACTGCAGCAACCACACCTCTAAAGCTTAAGACTATATTATATTGTTAATTTATTACAAAACCACCCCTGTAGAGTCATACAGCTTCTATTTTGAGCAGTCATGCAGATCTTGCAAAGAAATTCTATGAGTTTTCTTTTGGATAACCACGGCAGCAATACCGTGCCCAATTGTGGAAAGAGTGTTGATATCAAACTTTTTTGCACAGGGTAACAAAGAACAGAACACGAATACGAAATGACACAAAAGACGCTGTCTAACGAATAATTTTTTTGAAATATGCGCACACATAAACCTAGTCGTGAAATGCTGCCCATGCATAACACAAAATGATCGCAAACAACATCTACCACAAAAAGGGACACAGAAAAATGCACAAATCGAGTAGTCCAACAAGACGCATGTCTACACCCAACACGATAGTGAAGAACTGCCACCAATACAGAGGACTCCACTTTTCCCCTGCTTGGATTACCAGAACACCACATAAGATACCTTCTGCAGACTTTTTCACAGCAACTGCGCGAAGATACTTTAGTTTTTATATGCAGTGCACAGCAAGTAACCGGCTTGTAGTCGAAGCTCCACCGATGTGACGCTACCTAGCTGCCACCGTCACACCGCGGCGTCGACACAAACACAGCCCCGGGTTGTTACACACTCAAACAGAGGCTGAGAAAAGATGCCCGCATTTCCGTCGATTCAGCCTTGCAGCGAAAATTCGGAGGATAGTTGAACAAGAGCTTATATATGCGGAAGAACACAGAGCTCCTTCAACCATTCCCACTGGTCATATATGACGTCAATATGAAGCGAGAAAGAAATTGGAGGCCCATTTGAGGCTAACTATGTGTACATAGTAGTCCCCATGTTCGTGTAGTCAGGAAGACTCGTTGGGTTTGTTTTGGCGATACCAAAAAAGGCGGTACCGGAAAAAAACGATGGGTTCAAAATTGCAACGTGAGTATCAAGCACATGCGCGATGAATGAAGCAATACAAGAACAAAACGTTAGCTTCTTGTCTATCAGAGAGAGGGCGCAATAGTACTGCCAAAGAGGGAGATTTAAATTTCATTGGACAAACCTCTGTTGAATTCGTCAATAGAGAAGTGGGAAAGCAGCCATGAAGGGTGGTAGCAATGATAGGTTAACAATTACAGCACCATAGTAGGATTGGGGTTGCGCTGCTCAGCACTCCCGACAGCGTTCAATTCGAGTGGAACTGCTGTAATTTTTTCAGTGAAACCAATGGGTGGCTGATATATGTGCGCAAAAGCACAACATTTTCCAATTATAAACGTACAGTGAGCGAAAAGCGAACTGCAGAAACATCGAAACTACGCTACACATTCATAAAACCCCTACAAGAAGAATATGGGAAAAATTCTCACAGCGCACATTCACGACGGCGCCGAAAATTCCATTCCACACACTTCCGGTGACCCGAGCAACCCAAGGAGCCCCTGGTGAAATGAAGACTGCAGGCGAGCACAAGAGGCCCAGAACAAGGTGTTTGGTGTCCTTCGCCAAAACCCCACGTCGAATAATCTTGTATGCTTGAAACGGGCAAAAGCACTCGGGAAGCGCGTGCTTCGCATCCATAAACTCATACACAGATACACGCAAAGCATGAACACGTATACGTTAACTTAAGGGAAAGAGACAGGGACCCTTCCTCTGGTGAGCACAAGAAACACACTCAAAGATCTGGCCGACACACTTGCAGAACACTTCCAAGACGTGTCCACCTCTGTACACTACACAGACACTTTCTTGAAAAACAAACATGTATTCAAAAAAAGTTCTTCTGCGATAATATTTTCAACAACTCTTATAACTCCACCTTTACACTCTATGAGCTGAAGCTGGGACTTGTAAACCTTCATCTCCAGGTGGAGACGACATTACGTATACTATAATACCAAACACACGCTGACACACTCAAAAGAGTTTTGCACCTCTTCAACAAAATATGACCTTCGGGGCACCTTCCAGGTTCTTGGTGGGAGGCAATGGCAGTGGCTTTTAAGAAGGAATAAAAGATTTCGTCTTCCCCTGCTAGTTACTGTCTCATCGCCCTAACAAGCTGCTTGGGCAAGCTGTTCGAGAAGATGACAATAGGAGACTCGCGTACTTTCTAGAGTACAGTAGTCTCTTCGAGAGCTATAAGGCATGTTTCCGGGGGGGAGGGGCGATGCACAAATGATAAATAGTTTCTTTAGAGGCATACACTAAGGACGAATATATTCAGAATCACTACTGCATGACAGCATTTTTGATATTGAAAAGGCATCAGATACGGCATAGCGCCACGGCATTCTTATAGGCCTAAAATCTTTTCGTATTACAGGTAACATGCGGAACACTCTTTCTAGTTCATGTATACACGAACATTATGTGTCAGATTTGGGTCGGCACTATAAAATGGTCACGTTCAAGGCAATAGCATGCGTCAAGGTGGCCTTTTGATCTGCAAATTGTTTATCATTGAGATGAACTCGCTCCGAAAGGCACTGCCGCCCTCTGTTTCTTCTCTGGCTTATATACCTCACGTTCAAACATCCTTCAAATCATGTAACATGTTCATTAGTGAACGCCAGGAACAGCTTGGGGTAAACAAACGTTCTCGCTTGGCAGACTAAAGCGGTTTTAGCTTAATTCGAAGGACAGCACTTGTGTTGTATTCTTAAAAAGGCGCGGCATCCTGCCCGATACCCTATTAAAACTCAATAGTGATTCAAATCCAGGAAACACAGAACGCAAGCTTTTCAGTGTGGTGTCCGACAAACAACTCACATTCATCCTTCACATAAACCACGGCACCAAAAATTCCCCAAAACAATTAATATTCTGAAAGTCCTATCTCACCAGTCATACGCTGCAGACGAGCAACTCATGCTTCGCATTTCTGCCAGGTTAGTAGGGTTATTGTTGGACTACGGAAGTGTTATGTATGGGGCAGCTATGAAAACGGCACCTAAAATGTTCGACCCAGTGCTTCAGTGGGTGCGTCGCCTGTCGTGTGGCGCATTCCATACTAGTACTGTCCACAGCCTTTATGTAGAGTGCGACAAATGTTCGTTCGCGCACCACCTGATCTAGCGTTGATGTCCTATATGCCTCCAAAATCTCATCAATGGATAACCATCCCTTTAAATCGGGTTTTAACGATACATCCACCACTGAAGTCTTTTTTACCCGCCCATGAATTTTTATTTTATCCTCGTCGAGACTGAGGGACGAGGTCAGTATTCATGATGTCATGGCATCTAGGTGGTGGCTGCTACGTGAAGTATCACGGGACTTTTGCACGGTGTACTCAGAATTCCTTGTTGTTATCATTGTTTAAAGTTAAGGTATACATGAATACAAGAGTAAACTTGAAATTGCATTACACTGGCAGCAAAGTGTTTATGTTAATTTGGAAGCGTACAAATCAAACCAAACCAAATAAAGGAGGTGCGCAAGGGGCGGGAGCCGTTGACGCATTTCCTGATTCCCGCAAAAAGAAACCCTGCACAGTTTTGGTACGGCAAGAGGTTCAGCTCAATGAGTAAAAAGTTTCGAAATATCCCCACAAACACTGCGCAGTCAATGTGGGTATCGGCAAAGTCAACTGTGTGACACCTTCAACCAACTTTTTCAAGTATGCCAACAAGATTGTTTCTGAACTGATTTGTTTTCTTCGCGGTGCAGGCAACAAAGGAGGCCAGGCGTTAAGGCATTTTCGTGGTACCTCTATATGTTAAGTGAAACCTTATTTTAAATGCCTTTTCCTCTACTCTGCTTTGACCGTTAGCCAGTGAGTGAGAACTTTCATTCTGCTTGCTTTCAAGGTTACTGCCGCTTCGCCGAATATGTTGTACTCGGTCGTTAAGCGGAAGCTCCAAAGTCCCTGCAGTGTGTTTGCTTTCATTGCCACTGCACAAAACCTGTCAAGATGGCGTAAAAGTATATCAGAAATGCGCCAACATAATTATTGCTTCCCGGCTGCATTAGCCTCTTGAAAACCCCTTGGAGAAAAACAAGGCAATTGTCAGCATGTTATAGTTTCCAGCTCAACCTGTAGTTCAAATTCAAAAAATAAAAAAAAACTGCATGCGTTGTTTCTACTTGGCGGGCCACATGCTTAACCTTGCATTGATGGCGAAAATATCTGCAAAGTTGATTTACGCCATCTAAAGAAATATAAGCAACCTTTTCTGGCTACACCAATGCAAGAATTTCTTCATTTTTAACTGGAAGATCAAGTGTTGCCTCCCCATTAATAAACTGCTTTTCAATGAGCTGCGTAAATTGTAAACAGAACAATGTAAACAGATTGTAAACAGAATTGTAAACAGAATCAACCATGGTGCCGAAGCTAATAAACAGATTTGCAGACGGAGTAACCCTGAATACACAACAGGCTTAGAACAACCTGTCATGTCCTGTACCATCAGTGGTTAGCTACCCAGTGCACAACACAAGCCAAGAACTCATTTACTATTTTGACTACAAGCCGTTACGTCACTGAATTTAATGAGAGAAAGAGTAGTTAAGCAAAATTTGTTGGCGCCTAATTGGACTGATACTGGAAAAGCCTTGAGGATTGCGCGGAAGGATGGTACAAAGAGGAGACACCAGGACGATTGCGCTCGTCCTGTTGTGGTCTCTTTGTGTCGTCCTTTCCTGCAATCCTCCTGGCTTTTCAAGAAAAAGTAGTACCGCTGGTTACCAAAATAGAAGGGGCCTAGAAAATCCAGTACACCTCTGCAAACAAATTGACACCCTCTTCAGGTGTTGCCATACGGCTACAAGCGGAGGCCATGCAGCTTCATCAGAATAAGTTGCGTTTGAAAAGCCATTTATTCTCGCCTAGGATACAAACCAGGCACACCACAAAGGCACGCCAGCCACTCTGAAAACTTAGTCAAGCAGGAACGTAGCCATTTGTAGAACAAAATACTTGGCCGTTTCATAACCATGAAACCATACAGTCACGAAGAACAACCTGCATGGCAAAAAGGTTGGAGCTTTTTTGTTGATTCTGCGACGGTTCTGTATGAATGCAAAATGTGTTTTGTCCACTGAATAACTGTTATTCTGCGCGTATTTAATATTGCTTACTAGAAGACGAGTTTTTTCAAAGTATCAAAATTCATTCCGCACAAGCATTGTAATATTCTAGAGACTTGTGGTATTCGCCAGCTTAAGGAAATCAACAGTGATCGACCATTTTATTTGTATGCGCTACGTACGAAAACCCTACTGCATAGGTTAGAGAGCAGAAAAACCAGCCTAATTTCCGTTATTCAGGGGCTGAAATCCTAATCCAGAACAATTTTTACACTGAAAGTTCTCTGAGAAAGCTGTATTGGTTTCCTTTATATGCATTGTTCGAAATGTCAATGGAATATAATAAATTGTTTCAGCACCAGGAATTTTTCGGTGTTGAGCGGCGTTTGCTCGCATCTTTTTACGGTATAAAAAAGCAACACAAATTTTCAGCTCTTGTGGCCACCAATAGCACAAATAATTGAAAATAAATGAAAGAATTGTAACAAGAAAAAGCATACAGCCCTGGTTTATGTTCAAACTCGATAGAAGTTTGATGCTTCGCCTCGTTGAGTCCTACAGCAGCAAATCGGGCTATTACTGTGCAATCGAAAACAAATATGATTGTGCTGTAGTTAAGGAGTTTTATCACGGTCCCCCTTGCCTTCTTGGCTTCTTTCCTTTCTTAGTCAATTTTATTGTTGTCCAAAGTTTGAACAGGAAACCTCAAGACACTGGACCTTACCCTCGAGGAGTTTCTGAATATTTAGAACTCTAGAAATTCAGTCAGGTACTTTCTCTGAACAGAAATCGGCCACTACACACAGTCTTGCTCTAAAGTGACAAAAAACTGTGAAAGCCACCGAAGCTGCATTGTTAGGGCACAGTTTCAAGAATACAAGAAAATAATTATTGGAACATATTATCGGCACGTTTTCTATTTTAAAAAGCTATAACAAAAAAGACCACTTTGTCAAATTTAGAACCCACAAGTAGGCTTTCGAAACCCTCTTGGCTGCGATTGCCTCTTTAAAATTGTAAATATGAATTGAAACAAAGTGTTTTGGATCCTGGTAATTGTCCTAAAAGGCAATATACAGAACTAGGCTTAAAAGTAAACACTTTAGAGGGACCTCTTGTTTGTAAATGCTACAACTGATAAAAAAAGGTACAGGAATTGCAGTCGCGCGTACCATAACAAAGGTGAAAAATACCACAAATAAGGCTAATATATTTTATACCTTCGTCAGACAGAACCATTTTCACGGACAGAACGCATATTAGGCAGTGCAACCGATTTACATATTGACCATCAGAACATCGGTGTAATAATAAATTTTCTTGGTAATCACAGTAAAAAATACAGCACAATGATTACGGGATAAAAATGTCCTGAGGAGTGCCTAAATGAGGGAATAAGTTAAAGGTCTATAGGTTAAATGGGGTGGCTGGTGCAGTTTTTTATAGCAGCGAATTCCACCAATGTTTTTCCTGCTTTGTGGGCACTCTCGGAAGCAGAGAGATGTTAGGAAGTGAAGAACCGGTGTTGTTAGGATTGGTGCATTGCTTTCTATTGATTATGTATAAGTATTCCGAATTTACGGTTAAGTCGTATGCAAATATTCTCATGTTATATAGAACATCTTTGTTAACTGGGAACTCGTTCAGTTTCCGAAAAAGTGGCCGCATAGCGCGTTGTAATGGCAGGATGTTATCAATCGTACCAGTTGGTTTTGAGTGGGTTGAAAGGGGGTCAGGTTCGAATGATAAGTAAGGCCTCAAGACACGATACAGTAGTTGGTGTGAGTAGGAGCATCGTACAAGGAAGCGAGCGTGGATAAGCTTACATATTGACACGCTTTTATCAAAACTCTGATACCACAGGCCGTCTTCTTATTTTAATACTGAATAAAGCGAAGTGCGTTTAAGGGAACAGTCCAGTTGTACACCGTGAAACGAGCATTCATCGCTTGCGATTGTGGGGTGGGAGGTAAAAAGTATGGTCACGTTATCCTGTCAGAGCTTACCAGTACTAAATATCGTGAATTGGGTTTTAGATGGAATATTTAATGGCTGATACGTGTAGCTCCACACCCTGTTTCCTAAGGTCGGAATTTACCTGCGATGTGGTTTCATCAATATTTTGATGTGTGGTGTAAAAGGTTGTCATCCGCGTAATATAGACAGTCGGCAGCGTAATATAGCCACTTTGGGAGGTAAATAATGTAAATTTAGAATAAGATTACACAAAAAATAAAACCTTGTGGTACGCAGAAATTTACCATTTTTATATCTGACATTGGACTTGATATGTACGGTATGTTCTCGATGGAGCAAGCATTTTGTAATAAGGTTTAAAGTGGGACCATTTATTTCATCTGAAGGTAATTTTTCAAAAAGAATATCATGATTTATGAACTGAAATGTCTTACTAAAATCAATAAATAGGAATTCGACTTTATTAGATGCATAAATCGGCTTCTCAAGTTGATGAGGCAGAGCTATTAGCGCAAGATTAGTTGTGTAACCGGGCCGGGAATTGAACTGCCGTCTATTCAGAATGCCGAACTTATTGAGGTAGATTTAAACAAGTTTTTCCATGTGCTTTTCAATCACCTCTAAAAAATGGAAGCATAGAAATTGGTCCTAAGATATTCACGGCATTCTTATGCCCTATTCGAAGACAAGAATTAATTTACTACTTTCAAGCTCTTGTGGGAAGACAAAAGTTTTAAAGATTCAATCTACAATGCAAGCTAGTATATCAGGTATAATATCAACCGTATCCTTTACGTAGTGCGCAAGCATGTTATCAAAGCCGACACTGGTTGTTTTAAGATTGATGATAGCAGAAATAACTTCAATGGATCAAAGTGGGCAAACAAAGAAATATTGTGGAACCTGTGGTTGTCCAAAAGTAATGGGTGCAATCATTAAATCCTATGTCGAAAAAAATGAGCTGCACGCAATTACCGATTTCTTTGTTTGTGCAGAACGAAAAACCGTTGTGTTGTATTTCTGCCATACCAATCGGAGGAGAGTTTTTATTCGGAAATTCATAAATGATACACCACGTCTTTCCCCTGTTTCCAGCGGTTTGATTTATTCGTGGTTCATAATAATTTTTTTGCCAATTTATAGCAATGGCGTCAAACTTATACTACATTTTTTGTACCGCCTGAGAGGCACGGCGTTGAAATGTTGTCGCTTAGTTTTTTTGTGGAGGTTTTTTTGTACGCAAGCTTTTCAGCACTCCGAAAGTTGGCCAGGGGCAAAAAGGGAATGAGTACTTTTGCCGACACTTGAATGTTGATGTAGACAATAATATGCAGTCGTTTATAATAATAATAAAAATTAATAATTTATTCAGTGTACGTATGCAAATACTTTATCAAGCCCGCATAAGCGTGTGGGGGTCGCTTGTGTGCGTGGCTGGGCAGCCCAGCGAATCACAGTTTGTGATTGAACATAATAAATATACATATAGCCATTTACAACCAAGTACTAGATTTCCAACATAAGAAAACAAGCTCGATAAATGAGAACACGAGTGGGAACATACAAGACATGCGAACACACTGCAATTAAGGACGCTTCGCAAGAAAGGAAATAATACAATCGCTACATAAAGAAATGCAAGCTTGGTGTTCAAACACAGTAAGAATTACAAATGGAAGAATGGGAAACTTCATGCGTCTGTGTTCAACCACTGTCGAAGCAAGCGTTTCACTGTGGTGAAGTTAGGGATATTGGGGTCAAAGTGAAGCTTAATAAAATAAAATGGAATATAGAAGCGGCGACTTCTTTTACCGAAATTGGTGTACACACGAGGTAGGACGAATCGTTCAGTGTAACGTAGCGGCTTTACTTTAATGTTTACTACTTTGAATGAATCATCAAAATAATTCTTCATTATAACATAAAAAATACACTGCAGGTGCACAGAGAACATGTCAAAGAAATACATAATTGATTGAAGACCGTAATCATGGTATCGCGTACCATACGCAAGGTTAACGGCAATTTTATTCAATATTCGGTTTATAACGTTAATTTGTAAGGGGAAGCAAAACCATAAACAGTCAAACCATATTTGATAATAAACTCACCTAGACATTTGTACACCATTTTTCTAACGGAAACGTCACAGCACGACCTCAAAGAATACAAATATATACAAATCAAACGCAACCATTTAGCCACCTCCTCAATGTGCAGACTCCAAGATAATGTGTCCTCAATCATCAAACCAAGGTATTTAACGATGTGTACAAGATCAAGTTCAGAGCACGAACAACCGAAACACTGAGTACCATGGAGAAAAACAGAGTAAGTCGGCGCTGGGGCTTTATGCGGGCTACGAAAACATAATAACTTTGTTTTTGATGTGTTCACAAAAATACTGTTTATGTTAAACCAGTCGACCAAAACACAAATGTCCTCTTGAATAATTCGAGCTCCATCATCGTATGTGTCTCAGGCCAATGCAAGAACTGTATCATCCGCGTAAAGAAAAATTTTTGATTTCAAAGAAGGATCGCCCAGTTGGTTAACATATATATTAAATAATAAAGGCCCCAGCACAGACCCCTGTGGTACTCCATGGTCTATGGGAAGCGTATTACTACTGCAATTTGAAATACGGACGCATTGAGCACGATCGGAAAAGTAAATAATAAAAACTGCTTATACGGTCCTCTGAAACCAAAGGTATCTAATTTCCTTGGCAATGACTGGTGGTTTTTGTGTCAAATGCCTTTCTGAAATCGACGAAAAGGCAAATTACCATTTTGTTATTATCAAAGTTGCTGCAAATGTAATCGTTAAAGTCTTCCAATAAATGTGTAGCGCTCAGTCCTCTGCGAAAACCGAATTGAACAGGGTTTATTAAATCGTATTTAGTGCAAAATGAAATCATGGACTTATACACAATTTTCTCTAAAATACACGATAAGGACCATAAAATAGCTATTGGTCGGTAGTTATCATAGAGTTTTTTAGAACCTTTCCTATGAAGGGGTCTAATCACACTGACTTTCATTTTATTCGGAATTTCGCCGGTAGCCAAGATTTTATTTATTATATAGAGCAATATATTTTTCAGTTTCTCAAAATTACAAAACAGGTCTCGAATTCTAATTCCATCAAATCCAGCTGATTTAGTTAGCGATATCGATTTAACAACATCCCATAACTCAGACTCATTGACTGTGGGAAAATAGGTTGATTTTATATTGGATGGCGAAGTATATTCATTAAAGCAATTTGCGTTTGCGAGGTTAGTAAGTTGGTTAATTGATCGGACAAAGTGATTGTTAAGCTCATTCCCAAGTGTCGCGGGAGCTATATCCGGAAATGTTTCTTGGAGCATCATATCAATGTTCTTTTTTTGCGGTCTTCCTACAATACTATTAACGACACCCCATTTTTTTCGTATGTCACGGCCGCATGCTGTAAAATGTTTAAGATGATATAATTTTTTTGCTAACCTATTTTTGCTGTTATTTTGTTTCTAAGTTGCCGAAACTCTTCCTTTAAAAGGGTATTTTCAGGACTTTTTTTGCCACTTTTTATGCAGAATGCTTTTATATTTACAAAGCGAAATATTTGCTACTTTGATCCACGGGCTAGATTTATTTCTCCGTGTAACCGGTATTTTAACCTTTGAGTCAACGTAAATATTTTGGAATGTTTCAACAAACAATCTATAAGCTTTAAAGTGGTCGTAGTGTAGCAGGGAATGCCTGTTAAATAATGCGATTTTTCTGTCTACCTTTCCAGAATTTACAATACCTTTGGTATGGACTTCAACATTATCGAGTACATGATCATTTCCTAACCCAGACATAGCAATAATATAATGATCAGAGATCTTCTCTTTAATTATACTGCCTAGGGTAGTTTTTGGGGCGCCCAATTATTTATATGATAAATACACGTCCTTGCCAATCGTTTGTTTAGTATTTCTTCACATGTATATCCTTGAATCACATTTTCGAAACCATGACTTGCCAATAATGTTAAGTAGTCAGTAACTCCTGGCTTAGATGAATTAGATAAAACCGCCAACTAAAATTACCTGTTTATTGCAACTGTGTTTGATTAAGAAATCAAGCAGTTCGTTAAGGAGGACAGATATATCCTTATTCGGGGGCGGTAAACGCAACAAATCAGGAAATCTTCGCAATCTTTAGTGATAGAAACAGCAATTACCTCTGCCTCACTGAACTGGACTTCTAAACGTTCAACCAGCCAGGTGCTGCGCACAAACATTCCAATACCACCTCCTTTCCTACCTTCTCTACATAGACTAATTAACTGAAAATTGTTAAGAAATATTTGAGAGCATTCAGATTTGCTGACATTAATTTCTGTAAGAACAAGGACATCCAAAGAAAGCAGCGTGCAATCAAGGTAAACCTGCAGCATACCCCAATGTTTCTGCAAACTTCTAACATTTACGTGAACTAAATTGAATACTACATTGCTACAATGCTCAGAAGCCAATTCGCGTTTTCTGTTTTCCTATTCAATGACAGATTCTAAAGCTTCAGTCATCAATTCCAACTATTTTAGACAAGTCGGCTTCACACTTAATGCGGATCAGTGACATCCCTTCATCTTTCTTAGCATAGAATTTCCCATTTCGGACCCAAACAAAGCGGTACTGGTTCGCGGTAGCCTTGTTCTTTGTTAACCAATAAAGATGTTTTGTGCGAGCAGTCAGGTTTTTGTTCCCGAATATCTTTGCGTCCCTCAAAAAAGTCATTTTCTCAAGCCATTTGTCCCTAGTGTCAAGCCTAGTGAAGCGAACTAAAATAGGCGCAACAGCATTAGATCGGGCCTTGACCCTGTGAACAGCCTCTACCTCTTCAGGACGGGGAACCGGTAGTTTCAGCTTATTAGCTAATGAACCCAGGACACCTCGGAGGTCTTCCCCGTCGGTTTCTTTAATGCCATGAATCTCAACATTATACTTGCGGGAGTACTGTTCTAGTCTATCCACTTCATTTTCAAGAAAAGAAACTCGGGCACTTTGGTCAGCCACTTTCGTTCCAAGTTATGTGTTTTCTTTGCTATGTCTTTTATTTCCGCTTTCTGTCCTTCAAGCGAACGAACAATATCGTCATATTTTGAAGAAAGCGTTTCTACACTCGTTTCCATGTTCTGGATTGTCTCTGCCTGCTTAGCGATACTATCGTTTGTGGCTTGGTGCTGTTTTAGTTGCTCTTCCTGGTTCTTTCAAGAGCGTTCAAACGCTGAAGAACCATATCTAGCTTTGCCATCACGTCATTCAAAGAAGGTTGGTTATCACTGCCGGTCGAGCTAGCGGCAGCGCTGGAGCCACTCGCCCAGGCTCGTGTGATTTAAGCTCACGGGAATTACAAGTTTTACATAACCACGGGTCCAGCCCTTCCGCTTACATTGCTTTGAAACCCTTCTTTGTGATACGAGAGCATTTACCGACATGGTAGTGATTCCCGCAAGGCTTACAGGTGAGACACTGACCGTCAGGATTGACCGGCTTCATGCAAGAAAGGCAAACAACATCGTCCAACATGATGAACAAATGGTGCAGTCCGGCAGAGCCACTAACGTAATACAAATAAGTCACAATGCCTTACCTAGGCGAGAAAACAAACGCAGTTTAGCACGGTTATCGTGCTCCGCCGGACTGCAGTAGCCGATCAGCAGGCGACGGTTTTTAAGCCTTGAAATGCCGGGTGGCTTGCGCTGACTGGCTGACATCCGGTTGACGTAAGCCCAGATAGCGTGGTGCACCCGGGCGCTTGACTTGGCGATTCTGTGACTGTGCTTCGAAGCGGCGACAGCAACCAAACGGGAGACCTAGGCGAGAAAAGAAACGCAGTTTAGCACGGTTATCGTGCTCCGCCGGACTGCAGTAGCCGATCAGCAGGCGATGGTTTTTAAGCCTTGAAATGCCGGGTGGCTTGCGCTGACTGGCTGACATCCGGTTGACGTAAGCCGAGATAGCGTGGTGCACCCGGGCGCTTGACTTGGCGATTCTGTGACTGCTTCGAAGCGGCGCAGCAACCAAACGGGAGACCTAGGCGAGAAAACAAACGCAGTTTAGCACGATTATCGTGCTCCGCCGGACTGCAGTAGCCGATCAGCAGGCGATCGTTTTTAAGCCTTGAAGTGCCGGGTGGCTTGCGCTGACTGGCTGACATCCGGTTGACGTAAGCCCAGATAGCGTGGTGCACCCGGGCGCTTGACTTGGCGATTCTGTGACTGCTTCGAAGCGGCGCAGCAACCAAACGGGAGACCTAGGCGAGAAACAAACGCAGTTTAGCACGATTATCGTGCTCCGCCGGACTGCAGTAGCCGATCAGCAGGCGATGGTTTTTAATCCTTGAAGTGCCGGGTGGCTTGCGCTGACTGGCTGACATCCGGTTGACGTAAGCCCAGATAGCGTGGTGCACCCGGGCGCTTGACTTGGCGATTCTGTGACTGCTTCGAAGCGGCGACAGCAACCAAAGGGAGACCTAGGCGAGAAGACAAACGCAGTTTAGCACGTTATCGTGCTCCGCCGGACTGCATAATCGCCATCAACTTCACTGTAGGATGATTGAGCATCTTGACACGACAGGGACTCGGGACCAGGATGCGCAGGACATTAACTCCCTAATTGGTGTTTGTTGAATATTGTTCTTTAGGACTCGTTTTTTAAATAGGTTTTTGCAAATTGAAAATGGAGGACCGTAGGATAATTATCAATAATGCTTGCTCGAATGATAAACGCTCCATGTAGGGTGAGGGCATTTGTTAGCGCATGGATCAATAAATGTCTCTGGGTTCGTGCTCGTAGAACGGATATGTCTCATTTCCATCGCCAAGATAGCAAGTAGTGTATTCTTAAAGTACGCGATTGAGTCCTCTATAATTTTAAGGTAATGACCTATAAGATCCACAACGTTTTGTTTTGGTTTGGCATAGAAACATGAGATCACCAAAAGCAGTGCAGAAGATAGAGATATGAGAGCTAGGGGAAGAGTAGATGGAGCCAAGAACGGTTTATTGCAATTGTTAGACAAATCTGGACTTTCAACTTCAATCCCTAAACATTACAATCCGGTACTTTAGGATTAGGTCCAATCTACGTTTATATGTTACACTACCTAGTACCAAAATGACTGATCCATCTTGGTTTATTTTCTTCGGTTGCAGTATTGTGCGGGATAAGACGGGAAGTCATACAGGTTCTTAACACTTTCTGCTAGCCATGTTTCCGAGGCGCAAATAACAAAAGTGCGGGATGTTGTAGACGAAAATAAAGAGTGAAATTTGTTGTAATGTATGGAGATGATACGGCGTTAACATAAGTAGCAGAGTAGCAGGTATGGTTACAGACCGACTGAAGTTCATTGAGCCCGATGTAGGCCATTTTCGTGGGGTTAGCGTTATTCGAATGTCATCTTAACAGATAAGGAAAAGGTCAGCCTTGTTGCCACTACGGTTACTTTGGTGTCTTCGGTTTTCGTGGCAATTAATTTGGTAATATTCGGTACAGAGAAACCGCCAGTATTCTTTTTTAAATTTTAGAGCCTTCCGGAGCAGTTCTTTTTGAGAGAAGTGGGGTTGTCCCTTATGTAGACCGATTTTGAGTCAGTACCGTAAAAGTTGAATTCGTTTGTTTGCAGACGTGCCTTCCGCGTCTTCGCGACGAACTCAGCCTTTCAGGCGCGAGATAAAAAGTGGACCGTTACATTTCGAAGTTTCCGTTCGCTTGTACTCGGTGTAGGATATTAAGGTCAGCTTCCGAAAGAGGAGTTTTTGCCTTTTCCGCGATTGTTTTCACTATGAACTCTACATCTTCTCCTTCCGTTTCGGCAATCCCCTGATCTCGATATTATTTTTCCTTGAGTATTGTTCTTCAAGTTCTGCAACTCGGCTTTTCAGTTCTTCAGTACGGACAATAAGCCTTTTATTGGCAGCCTTAGGATCTCCCAGTTCAGTCTGCTTGTTCACAAGGTAATTATCAATGGCCACGCTTTCCTGGTATTCAGCGACTTCATTCTATACGGGTACATTCCCCGAGCGGCCTCAGGCTGCAGCTTGGACAGCGAAGAAGAAAAGGCTGCCTACACTGCTTTCTTCACCTAAGTATCAATTGACTCTTGTAACTCCTCAATTCGCTTCGCTAGTTCAGCATTGGTTCGCATGGTTACACCAGGAAAACACTCTAGCAGAACCAGTCGCAACACAAAAAGGATAACTAAGAATACCGAGTACAAGCGAACATGTGCAATCCTCTGTTAAAACGGGTACAATTTAGACACTGTCCCCGACCATGACTGCCACCGCTACAATCGTGATGTGGGCTCGTGGTGGGCCTCCTTTACAGCAGCTACCTCAGTACCGCCGCGAGAAGTGGGCAAACAATGGTCATTCTTCTTCGCAGGTGTCCACACTTAACATGTTTAGTAGTAAGCCCTGCTTGATTAAGATGGGTGGTCTCAGCAGGTCGTCAGCAATCAAACAAGCAGAAATCTGTTTGGAAAACGGGTAGAAATAACAACATTCCAGGGGCCCCGACTGCTTGAGTTGCTAATACAAATCATGAGAAGAATGCGAGATATTCATATTAATATTCGTGCGAAAAGGGCATTTAAACGAAATGAACAACACAAAACAATAATTTGCACTTTCTAGGTATCATGGCATATACCTACATAAGTGGGATACCTGTAAGGGATAGACACTCTTCAGCACTATAGAATCGTTTGTTAGTACAGATATTTGAGATTGAAAAAAAAAGAAACAGGTGCAAGAATGACATATTCTTATCGTAGCTCTTACGACATATGGTAAAAAAACAAATTGAACACTGCGCATAAAAAATCTATGAAACAACAACCAGTGACAGGCCGATAACTAATTCATCCTACATAGATAGTACCGTACAATAATTTTTCACGGAATATGAAAGAATATTGGTAAATCATTGTCTCCTAGTCAGTGCCTACTTATTATTACTAAAAAGTGTTTCAATGAAGTGGAATTTATTATGGAAAGCATTAGCCTGTTCCCTTCTGCTGTTGCGAATGGTAAGAGTGAATATTTAAAGTATTTGTGGAAAGAACACTGCTTACGCATTTCCGACGGCTTGTGGCGCGTGATTATATTTAGGATTCAGAAATGTATTTCCATTTATCAATGTATATTTCGTCCTGGATCAACTGTTATATGAATCTGAAAGTGTTAGTATTCCAGTATTACAATAAGTTCAGTGAACAATTCATATAGGTGCTACTTTTTGTATACAAGCCATTTAACGCTCTAAAACCACTTCTAAACCAGCTCTAAACCAGTTCTAAAAAAAGCTCTAAAAACAAGTTTCCGTAAAGCAGCCGCACTCACTATTGATATGTAGCGTCGCACCTGAGATCCTGGGCTATTGTTAGGCCTAGGTATTTCTGTTCGTAATCTGGTCATGAGGGTATGTTATAACAGTGTAGGGTAAGCTCGACCTGCGTTCTTTTTTTGTTGGTGTGAGAAAAACGATTTTTTTTATGTTATTTGTCATGTCAATTAGCCCGCAAATTTGATGTGGTTACTGCGCAATGTTCAAGGTTAAGAGGTCGTCTTGCGAGTTTTTTTTTATTACAGTGTGCGCAATCCCATGCAGAAACTATGTTCACATGAATGTTTAGGGACATGTCAATAATAAATATAAAAAAAAGGTGCAAGCACGCGGCATTGAGGTACTCTGAAGGTTCCTGCTGGTATTTTTGTTTCATTTTTAATATTTCCCCGTACGGTGTCCTATTGGAGAGGCAACCTTCATACAGCCAATAACCCCAAAATGTCGTATAGCTGACTGTATCAGTTTAAATAATTTTGAGCGAGCGACACGATACAATACTTTTGAAAAATGCCATAGAATGAGGCGTACTTGTTGTTGTTTGTCAATTCTCACTGACAGTTCTTGTATTACTTCAGCTGGCTGAGCCATTGTCGGTCGCCCTATGCGAAACCGATGTTGGGACAACGACGCAAAGTGTTTGTGGTCGAGGTCAGTGGTGAAATGTTTAAGAATTAGTAGTTCTAATATTTTGTGCACCGTGCATGTGAGAAATATGGATGTGTAGTTCTGATGACCAATATTGTTTTTTAATTTAGCTTTTGGGATTAATTTTTTCTTCTTTCATACCCTTGTCCATACCCTTCCGCGCATGTTTGAAGTGATTTTTTTTATAATAACGGAAAAACACTTTGCTACCATTCGCCATAGCTTCTTAGAAGCTGTTTTAGAAGCTACACAAGGTCAAATTTTTTCTTACGTCAAGGCTTAGCAAGGTTCAGTAGGCCTATTTTCATTGCAGTGACTAGTTGAGGTTGGGTTTCACAGCAATATTCGATGTGAGGTAGCTTACCCTCATTGATAATAAAAACAGATGTAAAGTATGTAGTTAAGGACTAAGCAGCTGCGCCTTTTGGTTTCGATATTTGTTTGGCTTTGTTTTTAGGTTTCAGGTAATCCAAAATATTCAATACGAGTTTTAATTGAGCTCGGAATGACATTTATGAAATAGGAACATTTGGTTCTCCAAATATTCGATCTAATAAAAACAAAGGCAGTACAAAGAACATGTCTAGAAATAAAGATGTCTTTTTACCCTCCGTTTAGCATGGATGACATCTCGTGGTATCAATTGCTCTTGGTTAGCCGTTATTTTTTGTTTTTACTGGTGCAGTATTTCTATTTCGGTGGAGGGTTGATCTGAAGCATACAAGAACGAACGACTCCTACTTGAAGAAAAGATAATCGATCATGGTGGTATTGTCAGCGTAAGCGGATCATAAAATGTGGTGTCTGATATCTAATCAGATTTCCCATTGTTATTCAGGGTGGTACATAATATTTGTTTGTGGTCTGATATACAGATTGATATTTCTATTTTCGAATGTCCGGGTTAGAAGTGGTTGCTTGTAAAAACCAGCCCAGGTATATTTATTTTCTTCTTTTGACACGTGTCCGTCCATTCCTGATCTGACTGAGGTTAACAGACAACTGATATTAGGTATTTCTGAGCATGCGCAATTTAATTGAAATGTTTCGCAGACGGTCACCTGCATGAACGGTGAAAAAGCTGTAAACAGACAAAACTAAATGGCACACTCAAATTATATATACGTTTTTCTTGGGCGTGGGGTATGGCAGTGGCCACCAAATGCACAAACAATGGTTGACGCTGTTATTACAAATCGCCGCAAAATGTCTTGGACGTTGCTACTGCTAGTAGCTTTTTTTGTTTGTAAAAACTTTCGGAATATTATTCTTATCTCAAAAAGCGGGAATTTTTGACTAACCAAACTTGTAGTATGTCGTCGGGACCCCTTCAAAGAAAGAGTAGGGAATGGCTAAGATAAATCTAATATGCAACGTGAGTTTAGCATTAGACATTAAAAAGACAAAACTTTCGCTTTCGAAGCGTAACTAAGTGCCCGCGCCAGGTCCGCCCGTTATACGTATTGCCAATGATATGCATACCAGACGGTAGTGAAGCAACAATTCAGAACACCTTGAAGCGAGAGGGCCAAGCTGTTGCCCAAGAAACTCGGTTGCATGCCTTGCCTTTTCACCCGCCAAATCCGAAGTGCTGTTTCTCCCATTTAAATTGGGATAGCAAAGCCCCCAAACATTGCTGTCTTCAAAGATGGTCCCTTGATCCCAGAGTTGTATGCCCTAAAATACTAGGGCTGGAGAAAAGATAGTTTTGGTTCGTTTCCCCTAAACTCGTCGTCGCTCAGGAACCGAATCGCCCGGGATCTGGTTGAATTGTCAGGGGTCTCGCAGGGCGCTGGTGTTGATGTTTTCGGAGATGGTGGCGGAATTGATGAACTCGAGGCGTTTGTAGTTGATGAAGGGATAAAAAGAGTTATTTCCACTAAAGTATCCGACCTTTTTTGGACTCGACGGGACCCGCCGATATGTACGAATAATTGGTAGTCCGAAAAAAAGACTTCCCTAAAAAACCTTTATTGGCCCAACGGCTGGAAAAACGTATGTATGCGTTTATGTACACACCCACGCCTACGCCCCAATAAATCCGATTCTATTTCCACCAGCGTTTCTCCGTCACTGCAGGCAGACAATGCCAAACAGCCATTGGTGTTGGCGTTTCACTTCCTGCAGGCTAGGTTTTGTAAAATATTTGTTCAAGTAATTCGAAAGCAGCTGTAAACTGGTTTGATCGACTTGAAACTACCGGCACATGTCTACTGACCTTTATATTGTGCATGTTTATGGAAAGTTCTGTTAAATATGTAATTATTGAGGCATTTCACATAAAATGTTTATAACATTGAGCCTACACAGTCCCTGGAAATCTTTTATGGCCGTGCGACTAACGGACCCGGATGCAAGAATGGCATGAGAATACCTATATCGCTTTATTCGAACTTTCTTCCAGTCCCAACCCGTACGCATGTATTTTAGACCGTATTACTCGACGCCCACGAAGACCTTGACCCGCTTAGAGCGAAGTGGCGTGTGAAGGCACCTCCGAGTGGCCGCCGTCCAGGGGCAAGTCAGGCTATTGTCATGACGGTCAACGAAAACCGGTGTATCCCGGGCGAATTTCTCAAGCCAGTCAAGCTCGATTCGCCCCATCTAACTGTATGCAAACCGTCCAAGAGCGTGTTAGGGACATTGAATTTTTTTCCTAGGCGTTGGTCAATGGCGTCGACGCGACGGTGCGCGAAGACCGACACACTCGAACCGTAGTATTAGCAGTGCAGTCGACCACCGGGCGCCAAATACTCTTCTGTTGCAAACTTCATGGTTGCACACCTAAAAAAATTGCCCAGTGACCATGCAAAGCCCCTATTGCAAAACCGGTCAGTTTTTATGATCGCGCTATGTACCCACAATTAGCCGTCAATCAGTTTTTTAGCTCAAAATCCCAACCTCACACTCGAGCCACGGCTTTTGTGGCGCTTTCCAGCCCAAACCGGTCGTTGCGTTCCGTGAGAACTCGCACCCCCCATATAAGAATGGCGACTTTTGCTGCTATTTGTATATGCGGTGACCACAGCGTCACGCAATGTTTGATCAAATTGGAGCCCGGTTTTCTCGCACCCAGCAACGCCTTGAAATACTAACGTTCACTGTCTTGTTTGCACCTGAATAATGGTTTGCTTCAGTGAAAATCTTGGCTTTGATTCGTAACAGCTGTGGCGAATTTAAGTTCAAATGCATTAGCATTTCTCAAGTGGACGGTTATGTCGAAAATACCGCTTATACAAAAAATTTTCGCGGTCTCGCTGACTTCGTTATAACGAGAAATTACTGTATTTGTCGACCAAACTCACTGGTTTGTGCTTAATTTGTAGAGTTTACTGCACCAGTAAGGCTAGTTTTGAACTCCAAATGTAAAAAATAAACACAAGTGAGCCTAAGAATTATGTTTCAATTTAACCGAACACTTTCAACAGCTTTGAGTTCAGTTACAAAAAAATCTTTATATTTGCCATTTCATCTACTTACAGCATTTTGTAGTTACACCACCCCAGTTTAGTTACAGCAACTACACCACGAAGTAATTTTATTTGCCTTTATTTTAGTTACACAATACCTGAGATATTGCGTAAAAAAAATCAACGTGTGTTACCCCTTTCGAGAACAACAAAGCATGAGTCACCAATTTTATTTCAGTTTCCTCAATTGGTAATATTTGTTTACTTCCAGACTCCTAGTTGATGTTTACTTGTAGTATACAACAGATGTGTTTTTGTAAATTTTTCGAAAATAAAGAAAGACCTTCAACATTTTAAATTTGAAAAATAGAGTTTTAAATCTAAAATTTAGAAAAACCACTTGCAGTTTTGTTTTAGTGACATGGGTAGCTAGTTTACCCTAATCTGCCGAAAGACAAACGTCACAATATTTCTTCGATCCAAATTGAAATACCTTGGTTTAATTGAAGATGATTGGTAAGCTGATAAGAGTTTTGACACGGGCAATTTCCAAATAAAGGCAACCATTTATTGCTTGGAAAAATGCTGATGTGTCATCATTTGCTGGGGTACATCGCCAGGCATTCACTGCTAATAACTGGAAACCAATTACATATTTTACGCTTCAAATTGAAGCAAAAGAAAAGCGTATACTTAGGTTCGCGTGCGTTTCCGGCATATGATTTGTGCTAATAGCTTTACGAGCAGCAATGGAAACGTTTATTGTGATTATGCAGGTAAGGACGTCTCCAATATCTTAACATGGCCGTAGCAGCTGTCTGAAAAAAAGACTGAAATGAGTTTGTTTACAAACGTCTCTATACTGCCTAGGATATCCCTTAAAATGAAGCAAGAATGAATACATCCAAAAATATAGAAAACCCGCTAAGTCTGTGTTCATAAACTGGAGATTTTTTAGGTTTTTCTATTGTAAAGTTTTTCTAGACATCTAATAATATTACACATAAATATCACTCCTAAAAATATTTGAATAAAAAAGAGCGTATTTTTAACCGCTCAATGTTTGTTTAAAAAGGAGTTCTAAATATTGTACATATTCCTTTTTTTCTCAAAAAATACTTTCAACGTTTCAATTAGAAATACATTTTCCAAATACTAAAATAATGTTTCGATTTATAAATATTTCAATATTCTTTACAATCTTCAAATGAATAATTTTTGTAACTTGCTCTTCAAAAAATATTCATAAAACAGGATAGATGGCCTGTGCGCTTGTAAGTTGCTCGACAATGCTGCCCTGTATTTTTATTCCAAATTGCAAAGCCTGGCATGATGGCCTATAGCTACAAGACTTGTCAGAAGACCCTGACTCCAGCGGCACTCCTACAACTAATTATATCGTGCACCGAGATGTGTTGCTGCGGGAACACGTTGTACTGTATTCAGCGGGCATGTCGCTTGTATGCTTGAAGAGCTGCGTACGGTGATTTTATATGATCAACGGATGCTGTATACTAACGTCGACTAATACACTCGTAAAAAAGGAATTTGACCACTAGTCCTGCACAAGGAGCGACGAAATATAAACAGCATAGGTTATCGGATCTCTTATTGCCGCTAAAGTGAGTGAACTGGTTCTTGCTACTTAGGATACCGCTAGGGACCACTGGCTCCTTGCCGCGACGATCACATACCATTCCTTACGTTTGTGAATTATAAAATTTATTTTTTCGATTACTCACCTAACACGTGCGTTGCTTGTTTAACGGTGGTGTGCACGTACGGTTATGAAATTTTTAATTATATTTGGGTGCGTGGAAATGAGAACCAAGCGAAATAACCTCGCTTATATAGCGACCACAAAACAGCTGTGCAAAACAATAAAGACCAAGCCTCATAACCGCAGATGTATACTGCATACTTCTTACTCTTCGGCTGAATAGATTCCCTAACGCATTTATTACTTTTACTTCACTACCTGGGCCTTCTGCTTCATAATTCAGAGTGAATCAGTGGTGGCCGCGTAATAATAGTGGCTGGTTAATCTGACCGTATCATAAAATGCAAAAGCTATTGCCGTAAAAGCTTTCTCACAATCTAATCTAACCTCGGCTTCTCCGTTAAAGTATCTTCGGAGAGTGTCTTCATTATTGCACGCGTTTAAAACACTTAAAATCGACATTAAGGCACCTATTATCTAAATCTAGAGATCCTAGGTCGAACAGACACTGTGCCAGTGATTATTCGCCGCATTTTGGGTAAATATATTGATGATGATGATGATGGTTGGATGTTTATGGCGCAAGGCCAACTGGGGCAAAGAGCGCCAAAACAATAGTCCCATATGAGAGGTGAAACCTTACCACTAAGTTGAGTCAACAAAAACAAAAGTGAAATTACGAAACGACAATGAGCATGGCTGGTGTGTAGGGCCAGATTTCATGATGCGTGATAGGAAATGAGGTTTAAAACTTGACGTCTAACAAATAATCAAACACACGTTTCACAAAAACAATGGCATCGTCACCTAGAAAAAACGATGGATGTAGGGGAATATGTTGTCTGTAGAGTTCTCTGAAGTGTTTGTGTCGTGTTGTGTGAAGTGCCTTGCATGTGATTAGTATGTGCACTACGGATAGGGCTTCTCCGCACCTGCTGCACTGGGGTCTAGAAGATCCCGTCAGCAGATACGAGTGCGTCGCATGGGTGTGCCCTATCCGTAGCCTACCCAAAGCGACTTCCGTGTGTCTGGTGTGTGAGTCAGCTGTGTACCGTCCCAAGTGTGGCTTATTACATGTAATTTGTTTGTCTGTCTGTTCGTCCCAGTGGTGTTTGCCATGTTCTGCGCAGGTGTTGTCTTATGTGTGGCTTGAGGTCTGTGTAGGGTACCGTTGTAATGTCCACAGTGTTCCTGAGTGCAGCAGCACCGGCCCTCTCGTCTGCCAACTCGTTCCCAGAGATCCCTGCGTGTCCTGGGACCCAGCAGAGGACCAGCTCATGCTTTTGTGCATACACGGACATGATAGTGCAGAATACAAGATTAACTATGTGGTTTCTGGGGGGCTTGTGCGATGACAGTGCGCGAACAACACTCAAAGAATCTGTATATACGATGGAATTGGGAATGTGATTTTCAAGAATGTGTCGTACAATCAGTAAAATTCCATACGCTTCTGCTGAAAAAATTGATGTGTGCATGCTCATGGTTCTGGCTGCATTAAAATTAGGACCATGAGCAGCGCACGACACCATACTGGAGGTTTTAGAAGCGTCACTATAAAATTCTGCACATGTGTATTTAAACTGCAAAGACAGAAAGTGCTGCAGTATTGCAGCTCGTGGTACAGGATTTTTGTCCAGTCTAATAAAAGAAAGGTCGCACGACACAGGGCGAACTTGCCAAGGCGGTAAACTGTTAGAAAAGGATGACCTGTACACATCTAAAAACGAAGCACTGAGATCCGAGGCTCGCTCTCTCACTCGAAGTGAAAAGGGCAGAGGAACAGATGGGCTATTGCAAAGAGCAGAGATGTTGATGTATCGTTAAAGACAGGATAAAAAGGATGATTATTCAGTAATGAAATTTTAAAAGCATATAGCAAGTCCATGTACGTTCGTTGGTTCTCAAGGCTCCACTTATCACACTCGACATACAGACTCTCGACAGGGTTAGTGCGAAAAGCACCCGAGGCGAGACGAAGCCCCAAGTGTAGCACTGGGTCAAGCATTCGCAACGCTGTTTTAGTCGCCGACCCATATACCACACTGCCATAGTCTAAACCAGACCAACCAAAGCAGTATAGAGCCGTAGTAGGAGTTCTTTGTCGGAACCATAAGATTGATGGATAGAACCTTAAGTATATTCATTGTTTTCAGATTTATGTTTAAGTTCTTTGATGTGTGGAATGAATGTGAGTTTCTGGTCAAACACAACACCTAAGAACTTGTGCTCCTTGTTCACAGGAAGCGACACGCCATTAAGAGTAATGTCTGCGTCCATATGGACCCCGCGCTTCCTTGAGAACACAACGCAAGAGGTTTTTACAGCATTTAATTTAAAACCATTCTTGTCTGCCCAGCCGGCAAGTTTCTTTACACCAAGCTGGACTTGACGCTTCGCAGATTGACATATTGCATGCTTTATAGGATATCTGCACGTCATCTACATACATGGAATAAGAGATTGTAGGTGGCAGTGCCTTACCAAGAGAGTTCATTTTTACTATGAAGAGAGTGCAGCTCAACACGCCACCCAGTGGCACGCCATTTTCTTGCACGTAAACGTTTGAGAGTGCACAACCAACTCTTACTCGAAACGTTCTGTCTGACAAGTAACTAACAAGAGTGTTTAACATGTTACCCCTATAAACCGAATGACTTGAGTTCCCTAAGAATCCCATAACGCCAAGCGGTGTCGTATGCCCTTTCAAGGTCGAAAAAGACAGTTAAACAATACTGCTTATGCTCGAAGGCATCCTTGATGTACGAGTCAAGAGCTACCAGTTGATCGTTCGTCGATCGCCCCACCCTAAAGCCTGCCTGGCAGCTCTCGAGAAGACCGTTGTACTCGAGGAAGTACACGAGCCTGCGATTTACCATCTTCTCGAAGAGCTTGCACAGGCAGCTGGTCAGGGCTATAGGACGGTAGCTTGAGGAAGACGACGGGTCCTTTCCCTCCTTCAGGAAAGCTACAATTATAGCCTCCTTCCAAGAGTTGGGAATGTGCCCCGAAAGCCATATCTTGTCATATAGGTGTAAGAGTGTTACAAGAGTGTCTGCGTGCAGGTGTTGTATCATTGTGTATGTGATGTTGTCTGGGCCTGGAGCTGAGGGTTTACACTTGCTCAAAGCAGCCCTCAGCTCATGCAGTGAAAACTCTGAGTTATAAGAAGATGTTGACCTATTGTTATCTAGTATAGGTTTCTTTTCGGCCGTTTGTTTGTGTTTCATGACAGTGTTTGTGTAGTGTGCTGAACTGGACACGTGTTGGAAGTGTTGTGCGAGGGTGTCAGCCTGGTCTTCGAGTGTGTCCCCTGTTGTGCTGACCAGAGGCAGGCTGTGTGTGTGTTGTCCTTTGAGATACTTTCCGTTGTGTCTGTGTAGGAGTTTATTGATGTTATGAAGGAACTGCAACTCTCTCGTTTTGCCTCACGGCGCACACGTTTTCCTAACGCCTTGGACCGTTTGAACAAAATGAGGTTACCCGACGTGGGGTACCGACGAAGGATACCTTACGCCTTGTTCTGGGCCTCTCGCGCCCGCCTACAGTCCTCATTCCACCACGGCCTCCGCTGGTTGCGCGGGGCACCAGAGGCGTGGGAATGGGCTTTTCGGCGGCGTCGAGGATGTGCGCCGTAAGGAGTTGGGTAGCTTCTTCAAAGTGTAGGTGTCCTATGGATGTGTGGTGTAGTTTGGATGTCTCTGTAAATGTATTCCAGTTAGCTCGTGCTTCATTGAACCTATTATGGGAAGATGGACTGCATGGGCCTTTACCTATGTATGTGAGTGAGGTGGGAAGTGGTCACTACCGTATGGGTCAGTGCCCACACCCCACTCGAGGAGAGGAAAGAGAACTGCTGAGCCAATCGCCAAGTCAAGACATGAGTATGTGTTGTGTCCTATGTTGTGATATGTAGGCTGTTTATTGTTGAAAAGGCATGCTCCAGAAGATGTAAGGAATTTCTCTATCAGGCGACCTCGGGCATCCGTTCTGGAAGAGCCCGAAAGAGAGTTGTGAGAATTAAGGTCGCCTGTAAGGATGTATGGTTCGGGCAGCTGGTCTACCAGCCCCTCGAAGTCAGAGCTTAAAAGTGAAACATCAGGAGGAGTGTATATGGAGCATACCGTTTCCAACCTATTACATATTATTAAGCGTATCGCTACAGGCTCAAGGATGGTGTTCAAAGTGACAGGGTGGCATGCTAAAGATTTCCGGGCGATTATGGCCACACCCCCAGAAGAGTGTGTGCAGCCATCCCTGTCCTTTCTGTATACCAGGTAACTATTCAAGAAATTTGTGTGTTTAGAATTCAAATGTGTTTCCTGAACACACATTACACTTGGCTGATTAGCATGCAGTATTTCATTTACATCGTCAAGATTTTTAAAGAGGCCTCTGCAGTTCCATTGTACTATGTTCTCTCTTCCCATTATGAAGTTACGGGGGTTAGGAATGTATGGCCGAACCGAACATCGAATGTATCCTGCGTTAATGAATACTGGTAGTGTTGATCGATCAAATGTTAAGATGAGATGTTTAGTAGGAATTCTTTGTCTTCTCTGCGTATCGTTATGCGCCTCACTGCCATTACGCCCTGACTTTTCAGGCCCTCCAGCAGATAGGTTTCAGTTTCAGTCATGAGGTCAGGATCTGAGATCACGCCTTGTGAGCTGTTAAGGCTTCGGTGGGGCGTGACCAAGATGTCAAGATCTGCAATGCGTGTCTGGCTCAAGAGATTTGTGGCCTGCTGCTGGTTATTGACTTCGACCAACAGTTCTCCCTGTTCCTTGTTTCTTTGCTTTGTACGATTTTCCTATTATACCTTCTATGAACTTTGTGACCAAGAAGACGGACAGAGAAGCAACAGGCTTTTCTTTTTCAACGGATTGAATGATCAGGAAGCGGGGATAGTTGGCTGGCTTTGGGGTTGAGATTGTTGGTAAGGACGGAAATGATACTTCGGTGCGGCCCCTTTTCTGGGGCCGATCACGTTTGGGGGGGGGGGGGGTTGGAAAATGCCATATGATACATTGGAAAGCAGGGAGACGGGGGTACTTTCTCCTTTGACCTTAGCCTGGTAGTCAAAGAGGTCCCGGAGCTCCCTGCCTGGTAGACAGGCAGGGAGCCCATCGGCCGGAGCTTGACCAAGGCTCCGACGGCCACCGTTTACGGCTTCTACACTTCACCTATAAGCACATCGCCACGGTTGGATCCAGCTTATGTTTGGGGGCTCGAGGTCCGCGGTATCGCCAATACCGTCACCAAGATTGCTCAAGGTGCCCGTGCGGGGGGTAAATATATTGATTTAAAAATTTAGGTAGAACATAAAGTAATATAGGTATGGCTATTAAGGATAAGATGTTTATACCAAGCGTTAAAAACATCCGTTGCAGAGGGCTTTAACAAGGTTAGGCCTCACGGTTTGGCCACGGAGATAGTTTATAAAATGCTGAAATTGAATTGGAGGGATAAGATTTTTTATGCTTTTATACCACATCCCCGTTTCTCAAACACAAACTGCAGCGAAAAAAGGGGCAGTAAATAAACGCGTTTGACAATATTTTTGTTGTTCTAGCTAACAAGATTTTGATGTGCACTTGCATGATTAGGTACGACCTGCTTCCTACACTCCCTGACCCAACTTCCTACACTTTTGAACATCGACGCCCCCACAACGTTTAGGACCACGGCAACATTTTAAAGCTTAAAATTGAGCGTACGCATTATCACATCGGCAGCAATGCCCGGAGTACGATATTGCGTGAATGATATGACGCCCACTGGATTCCTAGAAGAGATTTATGATAACATTCCACTTGTGCAGAAAGTTGTATGCTGGCATAGAGCCCTCTCATGGCTGCGCATTACTTGCGGATGCACTGTAAAAGTTTTGCACAGTAACCTTTATTCAAGCTTGGTACAGTCCCTTTGTATAGAGCCACGTTTCTCCAAGGGATGGTGCAAAAAGATTTTCCTACGTGCTCTGGCAGTCTGTTGTGCACTGCCACCTTTTCTCCACATTATAATATATCATGTATGTTTGAGCCATGTATTGACATTCATGTATTTATAACGAAAGCTACTCTGCGTGAGTCGAAATAGGTTGTTTATTTCAGGGGACAGTTGTGAAATATACACGCATCTATTTGCTCTTGATGTGTTGTGAGACAAACAATCATTTTTTCGCAAATTGTTTTTGATTTTACGCTAAAACGCCACTTTATCTATATTTGAACAATGTGTATAAAGATTTCGAGGTAATGAAGCGCGATTTAATAAGGATTTAGTTTTGCGAACGTGCGAAAGTTCAGTGTCATTTGTTTGATCTCCATTCATTCGATGAACGATGGGTGGACGTTAGACAAGTTCTTCAAGGGAGTTTCAAGAAACCCCGAAAAGCTTTGTGATGAAAATTTGTAAGCCACACCTGTTAAACGGATACATTTTGCCTGCATTTGATTCCACAGAACGTCACAACTAGGCAAGTTAAGTAAGTTCGACTGAACGCCTCAAAATCTGGGCTCCTAAATTTGACGCGTTAAGGTTTGCGTAATTACGATTGATTTAAAACAGCGAAAAGATTTACCCGTGTTTCTGACTGCACTCGGCGTAGAAACGTGTGAGGTGGTCCAGTGTTTGGTGGTGCCTGACCCGCTGCTGAGAAACCATTTTCCAAAATAAAACATCTACTTAAGGGGCATTACAGCCATTCCAGTTAAGTGATAGCTGAAAGGTGCACACTTAGCAAACGAGTGCAACCCGAACAAGAACTGAAGCACCCACGCAGAAAATATGATTTTGGGGAATTTAAAAAAAAACTTTTAAGGAACATCCTCGTGGCAACCGTTGACAATGTGGGCGTCCAGCCTGCGCTATTAGCGAATACAAAAATTCACGTTGGGAATGCCTGCAAATTGGTATTGGCCGGAACGTTAGGTGCACAAGACTGGCCATTAATAAAGGCGGCAGATTGCAACCTACGTGCTCCGAAGAGTCTGCAAAGAGACAAAGGTAAGCAAACGGCCGTTCTAATCAGTTGCGCCCTGACATTCAATGCTACCTATGTGGTATTAACCACTATTACAACATGTTCTTTACAAAGATTTTGACTGCCGCTAGTGTGACAATGCAGAGCTTTTACAGAAAATATGTCGAAATAAGCCCAAATGGAGCAAGCAAACTTGTGGGATAGATTTTCTGGAGGATGATTCTCAGGGGGAATATATCAGATCGGCAATATGGTACAGTCCTGCTACTAAATCAGCTTGGAGGTTGACTGCAGGCAACTGCAGATACAAATTAAATCTGATGAAGGTGGAACGATACTGTGGAAGTGCGTGTACAACGTCACTTTCAAACCAACGCTTTTTACCTCTGCCCCCAAGGGTTTTTTCGCGACTGTTCCTGTCAGCAGAAAACTCTTGGGAACAAATAAAAGAATTCCCTGGCAACGCCAGGAATCACACCTAAAACTATAAGAGTAACAAAGCCAGAGCATGTTCTCTTACCGATTTAGCTACGAGCCCTCGCGGAGACTGGGAAGACAAGTGTTGCACTCACCAAGCACGTCTACCAGTTTAACCCCTGCATTCTCGCTGAACGCCACACGATAGCAATAAAGGAAGCTAACACCAACCCATGGCATCTCACTTCTCGTACGCCAGTGTGCTAAACTGTGGCTTTCCGTGTTCATGTAAAAATGTCTGCTCCTTGTCGTTCGCACTCACGCCAAACGACACATAAAGAAGCACATTCATATACTCCTTGAAGCCGATGCCATCACTCCAAGCTCCAGCATCAAGATACTGGGCCTAAATCTTCAGGCCAACACAAAGTGGGACATATCCTTGCAGCGCCTCAAACACAGCATCAATAAAATGATACACATAATGAGGCGAGTTGCCACCAAAACGCTAGGCCTCAAGGAAATCGATACATTCTATTACTTCAAGCTTTATTCAATCGAAAATCACTTACGTCAAACCCCTGTCTTCTTTTTAGCTAGGAGGACAAAAAGATGCTTTATATAATAAATAGGAAGGCAGTCGAGCCAGCCATTGTTCTTCCCATGAGTGCGTGCACAGAGGGGCTGCTTACCACGGGGCTGTACTACACGGCGGAAGAGCCGACAGAAGATCCGATTGAGTCACAAGCTCCGATTGAGCAGAACTGCGGCGGGTCGCAGCATTCTTCCCCAGATTGTCTGGGCAGCACAGAATGTCACTCCGCTTGATGTACTGCTGTGCGTTTTCTGACAAGAACTAAAAATGGTTACCTTGCTCAGAAATATCAAGTCTTCACAGGACGAGGGTCGCCTACAAGCACGGGCTCAAATACACAACACCACCCTCGGTGGGGAGCGTGCAGTTATCTGAACAGATTCCTCCCAACAACGAGGCCAGCAGTACACCATCATTGTGGCTAGCTCCATAACCCACCTTCTTGCTTGTAACTCACTCATGACAGAAGACAAGACGGCAGCAGAAGAGGCAGCCATCGCCTTGGTTCTCACTCAACCAGGGGTTCTGAAGGTAGTCACTGATTCCCAAAAAGCCTGCCGGAATTACCAATCGGGTTTGATGTCCCCAAGTTGGACAGCGTGTGCTAAGAACCCGCTCCCCAAATGGTGCGAATAAGCTCATCTAGACACCCACTCACCCTTCCATGGAGGGCAACCAATCACCCACACAGCATGCACTTTTACCACCCGTGCTACGGAGTTGCAGGGGGACAGTCACCCGCCTGTCTCGTTCAAGAGCATAACCCAGCATTATCACCGTCTGAGATATACCCTAACTTCGACTTACCCTGACCTTTCCATAGAAAAGCGAACTACTCTACGGCTCATACAATCCAGCTCCTTCAAACACCCGACGCGTATTCACCTATTGCACTCAAATCACTACGACGCTTAATGTAAATTTTCCTCAGAAGTAGAAACACTCTGCTACATAATCGGGGTGTGCAAATTTGGCCCTGAGCACACTACTCTCTTTCCGTCAACTACCTAACAAGACCAATGTGTGATGCTACTGTCGATTCCCTCTCTTCCTGCCCAGCTTCAGCTGGTTGACCGAGCACAGGCACCGCGGACTGAATATGGGCTACAGTGAAGAAGGAATCGCTCCCCTAGGCCGCATTCTATGCCGTTCACAAATCTAAATAGAAGTATTTCATCTTCCTGGTTCTCGTCTGCTCCTCCGTATCTGCTGCCGATCTTGTCGCCTCCGTCCACAACTGCAGAGAACGGGGCGAGAGAACGTCTAAAACCGGTTTTGAGCTTCCTTATATTTTATAAAAAGAAAGAGTTTCCACTCATGTGCTACACCCATACAGCTCAACCAACCCCCGGTCATGCATCATGCAATATTTTAACCTTACAGAGAATATCTCTTTCAAGTAATATGTGTGGTTAGGGCATTTCACTTCTCTCTGGTTTCAATATTTGTAGAGCGACGTGAGTGAATTTAATTGACGTCGCATGGGTAATTGTTGGAGTGCCATTTAACGCTTTGCTTTCCAAACGAATTCACACGGTGGATTGGCGCGAGCTTTTCTTTCACATGGCAGGTGCACTTGGTAGAAGGTATCGCTACACGCGCACATGGCGGAGCAGCTGCAGCTTTAAGGAAGTGCGAAGTAAATGTCGAACACAACAACCTTGCGAGTTGTGGTTTATGACGACGCAGCAAGGCGACTTGCCGTTATGCGGGCACGCAATTGGCTATACAGTTTCAGACTGTATTGAAGAGAAATCAAAAGGAAGTGGCGAAGTGAGGGTCCAGGCACTAAAACTGAAATGTTATTTTCGTTTCTCTACAAAACTTGGCGAGAAAAGAAGCATTGAATTGAAAGTTATTCCGACAGGCTGCCACCTGTTGTTTTAAACGCAAGATCTCTTCCTTTCCAATACGGTAGATCCCCAAAAACAGCCAATGAGCAAGGTAAAGCCGGGAGCAATGAACAAGTTGGTTGTTACAGAATATGGGCGGACTACAAAATAACCATTATCGTGAAGTTAAAATCTGATCATAACCCACTGCCCTATCCAGAACATTTGTACACGAGCATTGCTAATAGCAAAGTATTCTGCGTTCTGGATTTGTCATTTACATATCGACAAGTGTTTCACACTAAAGAATCTGGACACTTGTGGACAATCAACGTGACAGTGGGTATTTTTAAATTCCAATGCATTCGTTACAAGCCGGCAAGAGCACCCGCAATTTTTCAGTCCGTATGCTGTCACATGAGCCTGGCAAGGTGCAGGGGCATCCTAGTGACGTCCTTGGAACAACCTGCTGCAGCATCATTTGAGGCACCCATACTAGTCGTGGCTCCTCTGAATCCACTCTTCTTTGGTCACCTTAAATTACGTTCTGTCCTATTATTCTCACGTCGCTTTTATTTTTTGCGATATTGTGGTGGCTACTCGGCCGGATCACTACTAGCACATATCCTAAAAATGCGACTGTCTATGATCTGTCGTCGCAGCTTGTTAGTCAATTTCCTTGTCGTCAATGTTTGCTCTGACGCAAGCTTTACTGCGTCATCTAGTTTGTCACGAGGCTGCGCACTTAAGAAAGTTGTTTGGGACACACAACCCACTTACAAAAACACAACACGATAAAATTGACAGGCGCAAACAAACAAATTGCCAGAAACACTTCTGGAATATTGTTACAAAGATAAAGTCCTCGTAGGTAAATCCTACAAGATAAGTTTTCATTGCGGTTACGCCACGGAAAGTATCAGACGAATCGTTTTATTAAAATCGCGGCAAGAACATTCAGTATGAGCAGCAAAATACCTTATGGCATTCAGAATTAGGGAGCAATCAGGGTTTAAATGGAAAAGCCAGTTCGGAGGCATTTCAATATCATCTTTGTGGGTCCCTCTTGCTTAGCCCACGCGCATGCGTAAGGCTCGGGGCGCCTTCACTCTGCTTTTACCAATTATGGTCGATGTGACAATTCCATACCTTCTTTCTCGTCTTCGGTGTTTACTAGGATCACGCTGCCGGCTTTTTCAGAAAAAAAAACAAAACCAGCGAAACAAACTCGAAGTTCCAACGGAAGCTGAGCACAACCTCACCCTTACGCGTTGATTGTGACCACCCTGTCTGCCCAAGGCTCCTACGCTCTGAAGAAGGCCTGTGGTAGTATTCGGCTTCCTTATCAGTAGGGGCATAACTAGCTCCACTGGCTTTGCCTCCTTTTTGCTTCAGTCCAAAAAAGCACACTCCATTTCAGCTTTTTGCAATTTCTTCGCAGGTCACACTGTCGGGAGTACCAGCTTGGGTCAGAAAAGTACAAGTGTTCTAGTGTCATGTTCACAGCTGTGTGCTGCAGCTTGAACTAGTGATTTGAAATAAATACCTTCCGCTAAGCGACGTGGCTGAAAAGAATATTCGCCGCCTATAGAGGAGCCTCTTTTCTTTTGTGGTTAGCCACCGTGGTGGCTCAATGGCTAAGGCGCTGCGCTGCTGAGCAAGAGTTTGTGGGTTTGATTACCGGCATCGTCGGCCGCTTTTCGGATGGATGCGAAAGCAAAAAGTGTTTACAAGATTTTGGTGCACGTAAAGATTTCCACGTGGTAAAAATTAGTCCGGAGCCCTCCAATACGGCGCGCCTCATCGCCTGCGTTGCGTCGGCCTGTAAACCCTGCAATCAATCAATTTTTTAGTGGTTCTCAGAACGGAAACTTTCATACAGTGCACCGAAGTCAACGTTCGAGATTCATCTTGTGACGCTTCATTAAAGAAAAGCTCTTAAGTGGCATAGCTTGTGGCCGCATCGGGGGTATTGCTGCTTAGGCTACACTATGAACCACATTGTGGTTAAACACCTGTGGGCCGCTGCAGCACAGCCCCCTTTTTCAAAACAACTGTCCACCTGTTTTGAGAACATCAACTTTCTGTTCTGTTCACTTTCTCCACTCATCCATCGAGACATGAGTCGACCCACAGCGTTAAGCCATTTTTCTCCCTGAATAATTTTTTTCCAGGCTTGCAGTTCTAATCATGGCATGTACCCTTTCCGGTTCCGTCTCTGATCTAAGCTGAAAATCTGACCATTGATTTTGAAGTGTGGCGTTTCGTCTTTTGGAACTTCCTATTGTTCAACGAGTTTTGCACATTCCTCGTTTAAAGCTTTAATATGTGCCTTCCGTTAGGAGCTTGTATTGAAACAACTCTTCGCTTTCGTGCTCAAACCACAAACGAAGCTCGGGACCCCTCATGCTACGCTCCATGCAAATTTTAACCATTGCTACAGCTGTGAAATGCTACCCATCCTCAGTATTTCTTCTTGCTGGTGCTTTACCTCTTGATCATGTTAGCAAGGACCATGCGTCACTTTCCACTATACTTGGCTTCTTACCCACCGTGTCTCCAATACGTACAGTATATCCTGAATAGTGGCCTTTTCTGTCTCCTTGATGTAGTAAAAAGCTCCTGTCGCGCATGGCGGTGGCGATTCTATTGGGGGCAAGACCTGTAGACTCGCGTTTCAGACACCAGGCAGGCTCTCAAAAATAGCGATATAAACAGAAAACAGTTATCCGAACTACGCGATTGATAAGACGTATCTGCGTGACAGGATTGACAAGACGAGCGTTACAGTTACAAACTGATTTCTTAAGAATCTGTGCCTTAATGACACAAAACACTAACAATCCTTAAGTTTCCTACGGAGGAGAAAAATAGACTGTCTCCAAGTCACTATAAAACACAGCCGTGATAGAATAAAAGTCTCACCAGCATGGACTGCATACCCGACGCAGTTGATGCTGGTGCAGCTATACAAATTCGCTCAGTAAAATCCAGCAATTTATTTCGCGTCAAAGATGTGCTCGCAGAATAATTTTTTTGCCGCCTCGCTGCAGGTGACGGCGCCTTATCCCTTTCTTGTTAGAGTCCTATTTGTCTTTATATGTAGCCCAATTCAATGCAAAGCATCACCAACTAGCCCCGTTTATGTCCTTTTAAGTCCAAGAAAATTACAGCAACCGCAGCATTGTAGGCGGCTTCCGTGTCATAGATCCTTCGAAGACACCTTGATTTGTCATCATTGTTTTTTACATTGCTCCTTCACTGATGGCTCAAAGAAAGGTCTACATTTTTCCCAAGGACTGGCCTGCAAACGTCGCAATGCTTGTGTAGATGAGCGCGAGTAACATTTTTAAGAGATGAACTGAGCTCACGTGCCCAGTCATTCACACATCGGCCCGTCTGGCCGATATAGGCTTCTCCGCATGAAAGAAGTACCTAGTGAATTACCCCGACGTCACCGGGCAAAATGCGCTTGGCAGGCTCCTTTTCGCTTTGATTTTCATTGGGCTTGCCGGAAATTTGCGTACACTAGCGGACACGTTTTTGTGAAGAACAAAAGACCAGGGACTTTGTACCTTCCCCATTTTTTGGGTTGGGCGGAACCGTATGTGTACGGGTAGAACAACAGGCTTTGTCTTAGCTTGTTATGGCAGCTTCGCACCTACTTGCCCTACAGCTTTCCACAGCTATGCTTCGAAAACAGCCAGCAAGATATAGCTCGGGTAACTGAGAGACAGAAATCTTTTCAGTTGAGAGTCAAAGCTCTATTGAACAGCATATACAAAGGACCTCTTCAGCATGAACTCTAGAACCAGGGACGCTACGGCGAGGTCGACTATGTGCAAAGAGCGCCCAGGAAAAGTTGTTTTATTCGGGACGAATTCTAGTAAGTGTAAAACATTTCACTAAAAATATGCGTGAAAAGACATAAAATGCAATGAAGATGACCGGTGTAAAGAGCCAGGGTTTGAACATGTTGGTAAGTAAGGACGTATAAAAATGACATCGCTAAGGAACTTAACAGTACGCTTGTGATGTTTAGAGGGTCATACCCTAACAAGTACGATTTGTGTAGTGGAATGTCTTGTCTGTATAGTTGTGGAAAGTGTTTGTGTAGGTGTTGTTTCTAGTGCCTTGCATTGTATGAATATATGGATTACAGATGGGCACACTCCACACCCACTTTAAATGGGTGTTAGAGACAAAGGGAGCACTTGCGAGGGCATTGCAAAAGTGTGGCCTATCCGCAACGTTGCTAAGGTCACTTCGGTGTGTCTCTTGCGTGATTCAGCTGTGTATCCTTTCATATGTATCTTTATTGGAGGTAGTTTTTTGTATTTCGGTCCACTCCATTGGGCTTGTCATTTAAAACAAATGTTTCGTCGAATTTCTGGCACAACTTCACTGTGTGGTAGCGTTGTTATGTCTACTGTGTACCTGAGTGCGGCGGCAGTGGCCCTCTTATCAGAAACTTCATTTCCAGCGATCCCAGCGTGGTCTAGAACCCAGTGGAAGACCAGAAAGAGTTTTTAGGCATATATAGATATGATAGTTTAGAGAATTCTTTTGACAATTCTTGTTTTGCACGGCTTGTGTGATGCCAACGCGCGCCCAACTCTCAAGTAGGCAGTATATTGTCACTAAGCAAAGGACCACGCAGTTGTCTTGAACGAGAAACAAGTTTATTGGAGCGAACTGTTGCTCCCCTAACAACTCAAAAGAATCCAGAGGCGGCGAAGCAGCGGTCAACAAAGTGACTTGCTTAGGCGAGCGTCGCAGAATCGAATGCCGAGGCGTCCGCCCTGCAAGCTTTTTATCTTTCGGCGCGAGTGTTTCTGGAACCGTCGATTCACATCGAGAACCTTGTAGATCACAGACGATTATTCTGGGCTAGTGACGTTAGGGCGAAACAGTTTGCCTATCTGAATGTGATAGCCCGTGCGGCATAAAAATGAAGAATGTAAGACGCGCTTTGCTTGGAACGCAGATAACACAGCCAGGCGTGGCCCGGCAATAAAAACAAACAATAAATAAGCAATCCCATAAATGGTTCGCGGCATTATCCCCAACTAAGGGTGTATCGACCCGATGCTAAAATAAGACACTCCAAAGAAAAAACAACAAGAAAGTCTGTCACCTTGCAAAGTAAGGCTTCAAGCGAACCTCGTGGACGACTTCGGGCCGCGTGCGTCGTCATGATGTTCCGGAATCACCATCGGGGATCACCTCGTAGGTAAGTTGGCCGACACGTCGTAGCATTCGGTAGGGTCCAAAATATCGTCGCAGAAGCTTCTGACTGCGTCCGCGTCGTCGGATGGGAGTCCAAACCTAAACACGGTCCCCTGGGTGGTACTCGGCGTCTCGGCGTCGGAGGTTGTAGCGCCGGGCATCCACGAGCTGCTGGCGCGTTGTACGAACTCAAGCCAGCTGGCAGGCCTCCTACGCACGCTGAAGGTATCCTTGGACGTCGGTGTTGAGGTCGTCGTCTTCTACGTGGGAAGCATGGCGTCGAGCATCGTAGTTGACCGTCTTCCGTAGACAAGCTCTAACGGCATCAGCTGCGTCTTCTCCTGGATAGCCGTGTTGTACGCAAACGGGACATACTGGAGCTCGTCATGCCAAGTCGTATGTTCAACATCAACGTACATTGACAGCATATCTGCGATTGTCTTGTTCAGACGTACTGTTAGTCTGTTCGTTTGGGGGTGGTACGCCGTTGTTCTTCTGTGATCCTTGTTGCTGTAGCGTAACATTCCTTGCATCAGCTCCGCAGTAAAGGGCGTTCCGCAGTCCGTGATTAGGACTTCTTGGGCTCCATGTCGCAGCACAACTTGGCTTATGAAGAACTTTCCGACTCCCTGTGCAGTGCCCCTGGGAAGAGCGGCGGCCTCTGTGTAGAGCGTCATGTAGTCTGTACCACGACAATCCACTTATTTGTGATTGTGACGTTGGGAACGGGCCTAGAAGGTCCATCCTAATCTGTTAATAGGGCCTCGACGGGAAGGCGATCGGTTTCAGAAAGCCAGCGGGTCTTGTCGGCGGCGTGTTTTTTCGCTGGTAGTCGCGGCAACTCCGAACGTAGTGGGTGACGTCGGATGTAAGGCGGGGCCAGAAGTACTTCGCCTTGATTTTTGCAATAGGGGGAGCCGTGCGAGATGCCCGGAAGGTGGGTCGTCGGGGCACGCTTCCGAAAATTTCGTCACGGAGCTCGGCAGGGATGACAGGTAATGGGTTCTCGTTCCGGGGCGGAGATTCTTCTTCACGAGGACGGAGTTTTTGAGGCTGAATGCGGGCAAGTTCCGCTTGAACGCCCTAGGCACGGCGACATTTCGTCCTTAGAGGTAGTCGAGTATGACGCGCAAGTCGGGGTCGGCACGCTGATGGGCGGCTATGTCGCTCTCCGTAACGACTCCGAAGAACGCACTGTCTTCATCGGAGTCTAATGGTGGGGGGTCGACGGGGGCGCGGGACAGGCAGTCGGCGTCGGAGTGTTTCGTGCCGGCTTTGTAGACGATTGTAACGTCGAACTCTTGCCGGCGCAAGCTTCACCACACACGACTGTCAGAGGGGTCCTTCAAATTAGCGATCCAACACAGCGGATGGTGGTCTGTCACAACCATGAATGGTCTACCATATACGTATGGGCGAAATTTTGCAATGGCCCATATAATTGCGAGGCACTCTTTTTCAGAGGCTGAGTAATTTTTCTCCTCCTTCGACAGACCACGGCTGGCAAAGGCGATTACGTTTTCGCTACCGCTTTGCTTTTGGATGAGAACGGCACCCAAGCCTATAGAGGTTGCGTCGGTTTGCATTTCTGTTTGGGCGTTTTCGTCGAAATGAGCGAGCACGGGAGGGCTTTGCAGGCATTTTTGCAGATCCCAGAATGCCTTTTGTTGGTCGTTTTCCCAGCTAAAAGGCGTGTTAGCTTTCGTCAACCATGTGAGTATGCGTCGAAGCGCCAGTAGTATCCGCAGAGTCTGAGAAATCTTCGCTCGCCCATCTTGTCTTTCGGCCTTGGGAAGTTCGCAATGGCCGAAGTTTTTGCCGGCTCAGGTAGGACTCCCACGGCGTTGATGACGTCGCCCAAAAAATTCAGCTCCTCATACGCGAAACGACACTTTTGAGGATTCAGCGTTAAACCCGATGTACGAATGGCCTCGAGTACAGACTCCAACCTTGCTAGGTGTTCGTCGACATTCCGGGCGAATACCATGACGTCGTCGAGGTATACGAGGCAAGTGTGCCACTTCAGGCCAGCTAGCACAGTGTCCATGACTCTTTGAAACGTTGCTGGCATCGTGCACAGTTCAAAAGGCATCACCTTGAACTCGTATAGGCCGTCCGGGGTTATTGTAGCAATCTTCTTTCGGTTTCTGTCGTCCACTTCAATTTGCCAGTAGCCGGTCTTCAAATCCATCGATTAGAAGTACTTGGCATGGCAGAGGTGGTCAAGGGCGTCGTCGATTCCTGGAAGGGGATGCACGTCCTTTCTGGTGATTTTGTTTAGTCACCGGTAGTCAACGCAGAACCTTAATATGCCATCATTTTTCTTTACGAGTACGACCTGAGTAGCCCAGGGGCTTTTCGATGGCTGTATAATGTCGTCGCTGAGCATGTCGTCGACTTGAGTCCGGATGGCTTCCCGTTCATAGGAAAAGACGCGCTATGGTGACTGTCGGGAAGGTCGGGCTCCATCTTCAGTTATAATACCGTGCTTCGCTAGGGGTCTCTGACGTAATTTTGAACTCGACGAAAAACACTCGCTGTAGCGACGCAGCAAAGGCAAATATTTGTTGCGTTGTTATTGCGGTAGCGCCGAATCACGTCGAAGGGCTGCGGAAGCTTGAAGGTGTCACCGGGTGTGCGTTCAAACTCGGGAACCGCGATCACGTCACTGCTTCTTGCGTTTCTTCGAGGAACGCAATTGCAGCTCCCATGTTTAAATGCTGGTACTCTTCGCTGAAATTAGTGACCAACACGTAATATCGGCGTTGCCTAAAGTGCGCAATGCCTATTGCGACGGAGACACCGTGGTCGAGAAGCCACTTTCGATCACTCTCTACGATAGCTTCGATGTCAGAAGCAGAATTTTCACAGTAGACGGCCATCATCACGCTTGCGTGGGGTGGCAGGGTGATGTGATAGTCGGCGATCCTGACAGCAGCACGGTGATCAAGGTTTGGCTAATGCGTCGTGGAGTGATCGGAGGAAAAAAGTTATCGACTTGGTCTGCAGATCAATTATTGCGCCGTGGTCCGAAAAAAGTCTATTCCGAGAATTACGTCGCAGGAGCAGTTAGGCAAAATAACGAACTCAGCAGGGTACATAGTGCCGCCTATGGTGACGCGTGATGTGCACGTTTCACTTGGCGTTACGAGATGGCATCCTGCGGTGCGTATATGTGGACCGTCCCATGTTGTCGTAACTTTCTTCAGCTTCGAAGCGAATGAGCCGCTCATTACCAAGTAGTATGCTGCCGTGTCGATGAGGGCGCCTACGTCAAAGCCGTCGATGGACAACTGGACGTCGGACGCCACTTTGCTCGAGTTTCTGTTGCGTCGGGGCATTGTATCTCGGCTTGCGCGTGTTGACGGTCGGGCACCATGCGTCGTCATTCTCGTCATCTTCTCAGCGGCAGGCTCTGTCGTTTCGGGTACGCGTCGCGTCGTGTCGTCGTCGGGTTCGGGAGTCACGTCCGCGTTAGATCGAGTCGTTGGGCTGCAGGTGCGGTGTTCGGTGCGGCAATGAGTTGGTGGAGGGTTTTCGTTATTCGCCATTCTGCAACTTCACCTCCAGAAGTTGCTGCTTTTAGTTTCCCCCGCGTGGTCTGGGAAACCTTCCACGTGTGAAGTCAGCTGTGTTATGGTGGTTTGGCGACTGGTACCGGTAGGGCAACGGCGAACGGTTGAAGCGGGCAGGTCTTCTGTTCGTGTTCGACAGGTATTCTTCGATCTCAGTACGGCGCTGGCCGGGTCGGGGGTGTGGTGCATCGACGGTTAATCCTCGCAGACCGAGACTCTTGTAAGTGCAGCGACGGTAGATGTGGTCGGCCTCTCTGCAGTGGTAGCACAGCGGGCGATTATCGGGCGTTCGCCGCAAGTCGGTCTTCCTTGGCGTCTGGTATTGGTCTACAGGGCGTCGGGCGAGCAGCATTGGACGGCGGTATGGCTGGGCCTCTTGACGACGGGTTGGAGCAGGGCGGGGTTGACGAAGAGCTGTGGAGTAGGTCATCGCTTGGAGCTGACGGTGTGCTTCTGAAGGCACAGAAGTTCCCAGCGCCTGTTGAACCTCTTCACGGATGACGTCAATCAGAGAAGCCACTTGAGGTTGCGGCATCATCACCATCATCATCATCAGCCTATGTACGCCCACTACAGGGCAAAGGCCTCTCCCAATATTCTCCAATTACCTCGGTCCTGTGCCAACTGTGACCAATTTATCTCCGCAAACTTCTTAATCTCATCTGCCCATCTAACTTTCTGCGCCCCCTGCAACGCTTGCCTTCTCTAGGGATCCACTCTGTTACCCTTAATGACCAGCGGTTATCTTGCTTTCGCATTACATGCCCTGACCCCGTCCCTTTCTTCTTCCTAATCTCTAATAATAAGTCCTTAACACGTGTTTGTTCCCTTACCGACTCCGCTCTCTTCTTGTCCCTTATTGTTACACCTATCGTTTTACGCTCCATTGCCCGCTGAGTCGTTCTCAATTTAAGTTGAACCCTCTTAGTGAGCCTCCAAGTTTCTGCCCCGTAGGTGAGTATCGGTAAGATTCAGCTGTCTTAAACCTTCTTCTTCAGCGACAATGGTAGGCTGCTATTGAATATCTGAGAATGCCTGCCATATGCAACCCACTCCATTCTGATCCTTCTAATTATCTCTGCCTCAAGGTTGGGATTTGGGGTCACAACTTGGCCTAAGTAGATATATTCGCTTACCACTTCCACTGCCTCGCAACCTATCTTAAACCGCTGTGCTGTCCCGAGGTAATTCATCGATAATTTAGTTTTCTGCATAATAATTTTCAGGCCCACGGTTCTACTCTGTTCATCCAGTGCGGAAAGCATGCTTTGCAATTCGTCTCCCGAGATAATTAGCAAGGCAATTTCATCAGCAAATCAAAGGTTACTGGGGTTATCTCCAATAATCCTTACTCCCACCTGTTCCCAATCCAACGTTCTGAACACTTCTTGTAAACATTCTGTGAATAACATTGGAGAGATTGTGTCTCCTTGTCTGACACCCTTCCTTATAGTATTTTACTGCTCCCCTTAGGGAGGATGATGGTAGCTGTGAACCTATTGTAGATATCCTCTAGTATTCTTACATAATGCTCATCTACACCCTGGTTCCGTAATGCCTGAAGGACTACTAAGGTTTTGATCGTGTAAAATTCTTTCTCATATCCTATGAAGGCTATATATAGTGGCTCAGTATACTCAGCACACTTCTCTTTGACCTGATTGAATTGTGCAATGTACGTCACTCTAACTTTAACTTGTCATTTTTGAGTTTCAGGACAGGCTTGTTCCAGGAATGTTGCTGTGGGCGACACGTGCAATTTCAGTTGTGCAGTTATTGCTTTTTCTTTTCTGTGTGCGTTTTTGTTGTTTTTATTCATGAGTTTTTTTTTCGTACTTTTCCCTTACCTAGTTGTTCCCCGCTTCTCTAACTGGCGGACTGTCCAGATCCGAGGATTCTTAGCACCCTCTGTTGCGTCCCAGGTCTGACTGCCGCCGTGGTCAGTTGCTTCGCAGCCGCTGGGGACTCAGGGCCGTTGGTTGATTGGCGTATTCATGGGAGGTTTTGGCTCTTACTGCACCAGGGTGGACAGTCCTGCTGTGGTGAGGGAGTGCATTACCGGCAATGGTCGACGGGGTCAGGCCGCACCCCAAGCCCCTCCGTGCAATTCTATCAATACGTGGATTTTTTTAGTCCTGTGGGAATTATCCGGCACCGGGATTCAAACCACGGTAATTCTGCACGCGAGGCGGATGCTCTACCTCTACGCCATCGCTGCATCGGCGTTTTCGGAAAAAGCTTTTGAAGCTCCTCCTTGACCACTGCTCGAATGGTCTCGCGCAATGTTTTGGAGCTTCTAGTTGCGGCACCGATGGTCTCCGAGAACAGTGCGTTGATAGGGTGGTCGCGCTGCCTCGTTCGAATTTCTAGCGTCTTCTGTATCGTGGCCGCCTCAGACGCGAATTCAGCCACCGTCTTCGACGGGTTACAGACTAGCCAAGCAAAAAGCTCTTGCTTCACTCCTCGCACTAGAAACCTGAGCTTCTTTTCTTAGGTCATTTCGGGGTCCGCACGGCGAAAAAGTCGCTTCAACTCCTCAACGAAGATCGCGAACTCTTCGTTGGGGTGCTGCGTTCGAGTTCACGCAAAAGTGCAGCTCGCTCTTTTCTTACAACGGTAGTGAAGGTCTTAAGGTACTCCCTTTTGAATTGAGTCCAGTCGGTCAAAGAACTGTCTTGGTTCTCGAACCAAGTTCGAGCAGCATACTTGTGTAATTAGGTGACTTAGTCGCGGTCTCTCCTTACTTTGCGACACATCTTACCGGCTTCAATGAAGAATTGTACTGACTCAACTCAGCAGGCCTGCAGTTAAACCCGTAGAAAAGCTTGTTTCCTGCTCAAAAACGTGCCATTTTAGGCCGCGTGGTGTCCGAAGGCGGCGTCCTCCAAGAGATAGCAAATATTTGCGCCGTGGGGGAATTTTCCAAGCCGACTGCCAAGCCGAATTTGACAAGCCAAACAACGTCGCAGCTTTGCCGGAGCTTGCGTTTACTTCAGTAGCTTCCTCCGCATTTTCGTCGCAATCACTGCGCCTTTGGCGAAGATCTTTATTTGTAACAACGACATGCGTTATAGGTTACCTGTATGCAACAAATCATTCGATATTCCATGCCACCTTCCGATCTCGGCATCGGTACTACGGCATTTTATTCTACTGGCTTCCACAGAAAAACCGATGGCAGTGATGTCTGCCTCTTAGACGGGCAAACGAGGCGACTGGACACAACCATGGACATAAAGCTATTATTTGACTTACATTGTACCCTTACTCCTTCAGTAGGTAAGATATTTGGAATGAACTACTAATAATATTCTACAAACAACCAGACAATCTAGAACCAATAAGCAACCACAGCGCAAACAACAAGGATACTCCGAACATTGTTGAATAAGAACCACGGCAGGAAAGAGCAAGGTATGCTAAATTTGGTAAAAGCGTTAATTTGTTCTTGAATCGCCTAGGTGCAAGAAAAGGAGAAACTCAGCACAAATATCCGAAATCCCTACAAACAATGCCTACCTTTGCCCACAGGTACATCAACAGTTCGCTGCAACCACTTGGACTACACAACTGTCTTGAAGAAATGACTGAAGCCCACGTCAGTGTGCCTAGAACACGGCTAGCAATTCTACCACATAGACGCCACGTACTCCAATGCCTAGGCTACCATCGAAACGCCATCAGACCATCGAAACGACATCCGGCCATCGAAACCACCGAAACGACATAAGAAATCCCACTGGACAATACGTCAATGCTAATAGTGCCCCCTATTCAAGGAAACACGGACCATGAGTACTATTAAGGGAGAAGACTAGCCAGAGCTCAAGTCCTTAAAAAACTATACGAAAAATCTACCGCCAGCGTGTGTGCGGATGCAGCGGTCTGCGCACGGGCGAAGATCATAACAGCAGTTATCAAAGCCCCCACTGCGATCAGCCAGATCATAAGCCTAACCTCAAGTGCATAACCTCCATGCGGAGGAAACAGCAGTGGCAATAGCAATTGCGCAGACTGAAGCCAGTAGTATCAATGCTTACTCCGAAGCAGCTTTTGGTACGTACATGCTGGTAAGGATTTTAAAACAAGCAATGGATGTTCTAGCCTAGAATCCTCGCCAAAAACCTATCAATAATTTGGGTGGCTTCCTATTTGTCGGGAGGTTTTCTAAACCCGCTCATGCTTTCGCCGGACGTTTCTAGAACCGGGCACCATCAGAGGGTGAGACACCTGCCAGGAGATTACTCGCTGTCTAAAGAACAACTGACTTTCCGCCATCTAGAAACAAACATATTCCGACACCACACGGGGCTACATGCCATTCACCCCGCACCATATACCCTCTGTGCTTTTAGTGCAGCCAAAGAGCTAATCCTTATCATATGGTCTGGAAGTGCGGGAGCAACCCAGCCTTCAAACCGATTCCCAGTACCTAGGAGCCGTGGGAGAGCGAACTTGCCAGCTCTGACCCGAATGGGCAGTTAAGAATGGCCGAACGCACGAAGACGGCGGGTATAAGCAAATAACTTCTGGAGTTAAGACCTTGCCGACATACCAGGTTTCAGTCAAATAAAGTCGAATAAAGTTGTTCCTAGCCCTCCATTTCCTCGTTTAACGAGCAAACCACATATTGTATAACAATGTTTCGGTGGCTTGGATTAGCAGCAAAATGAAGAGTCTATACAGGGGAAGGGCGGATGAAAGCGCTCTTTGGCGGCGATGCATTAAACAAGACTGAGGGGGCGCAAGGAGTGAGATGACACCATAGCCGCCCGTGCACCCTCATCTCACACCGCACCCTACGCTCATCTCCGCTTTATGTCTGCTGGTATTACTGTGTTTGGAAGGTCGCAGGGGTAATAATTGTGGGTGCCATTTAGAGCTTTGCAGTCATCATAATCATCATTATCACCAGCCTATCTATTCTCACGGCAGGGCAAAGGCCTCTCCCATTAATCTCGAATTACCCCGGTCCTATGCTAACTGCGACAAATTCATACCCGCAAACCTATTGATCCCATCTGTCCATCTAACTTTCTGCCACCCTCTGCCACAGTTGCCTTCTTCAGGAATCCATTCTGTTACCCTTCAAGACCAACAGTTATATTGGCGTCGCATTAGGTGACCTGCCCACGTCCATTTCTTCCTAATTTCTAGTTATATATTCTTAACACGCCTTTGTTCCCGGATCTCATCCGCTATCTTCTGGTACCCTAATGTTACACCTACCATCTTCTGCTCGATTGCTTCATTGCTTTGCAGTCAACCCCCTTCAAAGCGTGTATTGGAGCCAACTTTTCTATAAAAGTGAAATAAGCTCAAACCCGGTTATTGACAATGTCATTTTTTCTCCGTATCTGACGAGTTCGACTAAAGCGACAAGATAGGCAGCAGTGACGAGGCGAAGTAAGATGGCATGAATTGGTATGAGCTTCCTTTGATTTTTACTAACGCTTATCGAAGCACGAGGCTAGGTTGAGTGATGTTCTTACGTGGCATTCAGCGAGAAGGCACGGGGTCAAGTACAGATGTTCTCGGGTCGTGGCCCGTGTGTCACCCTCATCTCCGTATGCGTTTGTAGCTCAATCGGTAAGACAACGTATCTCTCTCGCTCCTTTTCTCTATTTGTTCCAGGTTGGATTTTCGGTGGTTCCAGCAACTTGTTTTATTTGTTCGCGGCAGTTTTCTGATGACACAAATGTCGCAAAAAAGCCTTAGGGGTTCAGCTGCAAAGCTTCGCTTTAAAACATTTTATATAGCGCTTCACTGGGCCCTTGGTAAAGCTAGTACTTGGGCTTGCGTAACACGTTTACCAGCAATATTTTCAAAGTCAGATTTTTTTTTGTAAAGCTAGTGCAGTGCCACCCTTTAGTGAACACGAGGTGTCACTTAACAGTGTGGGTAAAGTTTCCTCCCCCCTAATTTTTTTAATTATTCAATACACCATCTTTAGAAGGATAGGAAGAATTTGTTGAAGTTTTCATATTTATGCCCAAAGCTGCAGCACAACGTTCAGAAAATGCCTTATGTATTCCACGGCATTTTCGCTTGCCCGCTGTTTCTGAGAACTCCGTTAAAACGGTGGTTCAGGCTAGTTGGTGGTGCATGCCATAGGTCAGTGTACTCACTCGTGAGTGCACTCATTTGTACTAATTTGTAAACTCACCAGTGAGTACGATCATGAGTGAGTACACACCAAGAAAAAAAGTGAGTACGATGACCAGTGAGTACAGGGGTAAATCCACTGATCGTAAGTACAGTACTCATGAGTACACTACTCATGAGTATGAGTACTCGTGAGTACATAGTACTCATGAGTACACAGTACTCATGAGTAAAATGCTCATGAATACTGGTTTTGCGAGTGCTTGCACTCCTGAGTATATGCACTCGTGAGTGCAGTAGTGCAAACAAGTTTTATCATGAGCTCGAGGCTGGACGCGCGTGTACGAGTCGGAAACATTTAGCGGTGCCGCTGTGCAGCTTAACTGGCCAGGATGGTAAAATGAGACAACGAAAACTGCACCTCCCTCCTTTTCCGGTCCCTGTTTGGCGCTGTAGGCGTTTCTTAGCGGTCACTCGCATAGGGGTCTCGGTGAAGAGGGAAAAACGAGGGGATGAGGGCCCGGCGGGAAACGCGGCCGCAGTTGCTCTTCTCCAATGGCACTTGTTGACTGCCGCAGTTATTTTTGTTGACGCGGCCTATGAACGCCTAGCGGGTTTATTGAACTTGCTCGCTTCCAGTTGTTTTAGGGAAGAGACGGTGGAGGCTGCTAACAATACACGCACTAGGCGTACTGAAGTCAATTTTTTTCGGTTTTCAGAAGTTTCCGTAGACGCATGTCACGCTGTGTAGTGGTTTCATGAGCGGAACCGCTCATTTCAACAGTCGCAGTTAATTTACGCAACTCGCGTCAAACCGACTGCGTGTTTTGTGACGTTTGTCTCACCAAAATTGTCCGCACCATTCCGCCCTGCGTATTCAAGCAACAATTCGGATGATGTACGTGCGTCCATATGGTTTTATTAGGTTCCCGTTTTGAAACATTTTTCTCGGGTTCGCTAGTAATATGGTTTCGTGTAGTGTCATTTACAAGTGAGTACATAGCCCCACCGTGCAAGCGCTGTGGTGGAATTTGCCCTAGCAATGGAAATAAAATATACGCGTACACCTAAGCACGTATGTAAGTTGTGAATCGGATATCATATTATCCAGGTGAACGCGTGCGACGCTTTGTTTATCCTCGCATATTTTGTCGAAGATCTATGGCATCTTGCCGCTGGAGGAGCGTTTTGCTTTCGAATGGCAATATTTTCGAGTGGCAACGCCCTTCGCCGCTCCTCGTTTATGCCACCATGTAATCAGGGTGGTGATGATGACGGTGAATTTCGGTGGTTGTTATTCGGCTACCTTTACCGCTGTATACATGCGGGGTGACCACCCCTCGCTAGCAACTACTGCCGAGTTTAAGCTGGCACTGTGGGAGGGCTCGTGAAAGAATCGTTTTGAAATGATGAACGCCAACACCATACGCCGGGATTGTCGCTTAAGCTTGCGTCTTCCAACGTCTCGTAAAACATGTGGATTGCAAAAAACGACGCCACCGCACTTTTTGATCGATCGCTGTCAGCTTCATCTGCACTACTCGAGATAAGAGCTGCAGATTTCCACTGTGCATATAATCCACCAACACGGCAATACTGTGTCGGCAGTGCAAGCTATGACGCCTCCGAAAAAAGCGTCTGCAAAACGTTTTCTCCAATACACAAAGCACGGCAGACCTGTTCTACACTGCTGTAACGGCTGCCAAGCACCGGCAGCAACTGGAAGCCCTTCCGCCCTCAACTGCGAGTGGTACCCTCTCCATGCCCCCCGCCCACACCGTCACACACACACAGACACACACACACAGACACGCACACGCACACGCACACGCGCACGCACGCACGCACACGCACACACACACACACACACACACACACACACACACACACACACACACACACACACACGCACACCCACTGTTGGGACTGGGGCATTCCAGCTCAATCACCACTGTTGTGACGTTGCCCTGCTCAGTCCGCAATCGACGCGGCGAAGAGCAGAGCGATGAAGTTCTCGAGTCTACGGTGATTTTACGCTGCATTTATAGACAATATATACAGGTAGCAAGAGCGTTACATGGCTAGCACAAAGGCGACAGCAGTACTCAACTCAGTGCCTCCGATAAATGCCGCCGCGAAGCCGCTGCTTCAAGATCTGTTTTATACCCGCGGGGTTCCATCGCAGCAGCGTGCAGTTCGAATCTTTCCAATCAGGACTACCACTGGCCGCAGTTTGAATCCGGCGAATGGAGGCGAAGTCATTGCGTTAGCCGAGCCATGACAGGAAAGGGAAGGCGACTCATCGGCGCCGTCTCCAGGGTCAACTTTCTGCGTGTCGTTTGCGGGCCGGCCGTCCCAGGCATGATTTGGTGCGGCCGTCTCGATGGGAAAAGGAGAGTAGACTCAGCGGCACCGTGTGGCCGCAACATGGAGAGAGATAAAGAGATAATACTTTATTTCCTTTCAAAAGGGAAGGGGAAACGGGGGTGGCGGGGAGGCTAAGAGCCGCCTCGTTCCAGGCAGCTTCTGGTGGCCTTCAAGATGAAGTCCGCCAGGCTCCTCTGCTCCTCCAACTTGGTTGCAATAGTCAGCCACTCTCTAGTGTGATGTGCCCTAATTGGCTTGGTGTCTGGGTAGACCCACAGGATGTGGGTTTGATCATGCGGTACCTTACAGCGTGCACACTTTGGGAGGGGTGTGTGTTTTATGGTTTCTGTACAGGTGAAGTAGAGCTGGTGTGAGAAGCGTGTTTGTCTGGGCTTGACGAAGGGTAACCTGTTCCTGCCGGGTCAGTCTGGGATGAGGTGACGGCAGACGTCTCTTATCGGGTAGGTAGGTCTTTAGTGTGAGGGTAGGAGGACTAGGGTTCTGGACTTGGTCACTGATGTCGGGAGCCCGGAGAAGGGTTTCGCGGGCGAGCAGGTCAGCTCCTTCATTCCGCGACATGCCAGTGTGCCCAGGGATCAGTACACCCTAACTGGTCCTTTGACGGCAGAAAAAAGGGGTAACGCATTTGGATGGCTAGTGTTTTGGCCCAAAAGAATGCATGCTTTTTTCGAATCGGTGTAAATATTGGTGATTCTACTAGGTTCGGATTGGTGAGCTGCTGCAAGGGCTATTGCGAGAATTTCCGCCTCCTCCACTTTGAGGCAGTTGCGGAGATCAGTGTTCGTTTCTCCTTTAATGGTCACGTAGGCAATCGCACACATGTTGCCTCTCTCTGGCCGCGTCGGTGAAGACATGAGTATTGTTCGGGTCTCTTGCGATCTTTTTGCAAAGTAGCTGGCTCGAATTTTTCTGCGGGTGGGTTTTTTTCTACATCCATATGCCGTGGGATTGGGGCTACGTGTAGGTGCTGCAGAACGTTTTGCGGAATAGGGATTGCATCGCATCGGTTCCTCCGGTTTGGGTTATATCGCAATTCAGTCATGATGAGGCGGCCTGCTTGGGTGGATTCGAGTCGGCGTAACTGATTATATCTGTGCACTGCGATGATTTCTTCAACCTTGTAAACTGTTCCCGTAGCATCCAGGCTTTCATTTTTAGTGTTGATCGGAAGGCCTAATGCTAACTTCGTGGCTTTCCTGATTAGCGTATCAAGTCTATTTTCAAGAGTTTTTGTGAGATTAACATAGGGTATTTGGTATCGAATTCTACTGGTGATGAGTGCGTCCCGTAGTTTAAGAAGGTCTACTTCCTTCAAGCCCCGGTTTTTGTTAACGACCCTTCTCATCATGTGGAGGGTTTGCTCCCCTTGCTTGAGTATGTGGTTGACTGCTTTGTGTCCACCTCCGTCTGCCTGTATATGAAGTCCAAGGATTTGATGCTGGATTGCGGTTCGATTGGTTTGCCTTGATGTGTGAGCCGCACAGTGGGCGGCTTCCACCGCGGGTTGTGCACGAGGAGAAGTTCTGTCTTTTCGGCGGAGCATTCAAGTCCGATCCTCATCGCGGCGTCCTCTACCGCATATAGTGCGTTTTGAAGGTTGTCCTGAATTTGTCCCGCGTTGCCTGAATTGGTCCAGATTGTGATATCGTCGGCGTACAAAGAATATTTCATATCGGGAATTGCGGCGAGGGCTCTATGAATTTTTAGCATTGCCAAGTTGAAGAGTGTTGGCGACAGGACAGATCCTTGAGGAATACCTCTCTGGGGATGAGAAATAGGACCTGATCTGTACTCGCCGACACCAATGGTAAGTTGTCTTCCACGCAGAAAATCTGCGACATACGGGTATAGGTAGTGGCCACAACCTGTATGTTTTAATTCTTCAAGCATGGCGTCGTGATGAACATTATCGAATGCTTTTTTCAGGTCGATGGCAAGAATTGCTTTAAGTTCGGCTAAGCTAGGGTCCTTATGGACATCCTCGTATATTCGGAGCAAAGCGTCTTGAGTTGAAAGTTTGCTACGGAATCCGATCATGTTGTGCGGTAAGATGTTATTACACTCGAGGTGGTGTTGGAGCCATTTGAGGACCATGCGTTCCATTACTTTTCCCACGTTAGACGTGAGAGTAATGGGTCGAAGGTTGGTGAACTGGATGGGCTTTCCGGGCTTGGGGATAAAAATCATGTGCCCTAGTTTCCATTCTGAGTATAGGGCTTGTGCCCTCCAGATTTTATTGATTTCGACTAGTAGGGTCTCCAAGTCTTCATCTGCAAGGTTTCGGAGGTGAACAGTAGTAATTGTATCCGGGCCAGGAGCCTTATTGCCCTTGCATTGACGTAAAGCTGCCCGCAATTCCGCCATAGTAAATTCAGTGTCAAGTTCCTCATTGTCCGGTCCTGTGTAGTCAAAGTAGTGCGGTTGGAATGTTGTAGCTATGTATTGACTTTTGATATCCTCTAATAGTCTAGTAGGGTCCTCACATTTATTTATTAGGCTTTGTAGCTTGTGCTGGGTCATAGTCTTCGTGGCGTCTGGTTCGATGAGCGCTCTTAAAATGCGCCAAGTTCTACTCATGCTGAGTGTGCCCTGTAGGCTTTCGCAAATCTCCATCCATTTCTCCTTACGCAGCTGATCGGAGTACTCTTGGATGTGGTTATTGAGTTTAGAGATGCGAGCTCTGAGCCTCCGATTGGTCTTGCATTTTTTCCATCTTTTAATCAGGGCTATTCGAGCCTCCAAGCAATGAGACAGGTGCGTGTCTACGTTGGGCTCATTTTTGTTGCCACCGTAATATTTTGTGTACTTCTTCATGGTGGTTCGTACTTCTTTGGTCCAAGCACCAAGGTCTGACGGGCGTTGGCCCTCTCGATCTTTGCGGTATTTAGTCCAGTCAGTTATAGAGTGCTTTTTCCATTTGAGTTTTTTGGGTTCAGTCCGAACGTTGATTAGTAGGATGGCGTGATCACTACCCATGTATTCCTGCGTGTGTACCCAGTTGATCTCCATCCCCTCTGTGGCTGTACTCAAGTCGGGATTGGTATTGCGTTCTACGGATTTCCCTAATCTAGTATATTCCTGGAAGCCATTATGGACACAGTAATTGGCTTCCTGAAGTGTGCGGAGAAGTTTGCTCCCTTTTTTACTGTCTCGTTTGTACCCCCAAGCAGTGTGCGGGGCGTTGAAGTCGCCCGCAAGGATATGCTCGTATTGGCGTCTAGGTCCTGTCGGCCTCAGGAGCTCCGGTAATTCAGATAAATTGTCCCGTGTAGGGCTATAGATATTGGTGACATGAAGAGCGCCGTTTTGAGTTTTTAATTTGATTGTGAGACTATGCTCTGTGTCGAATTCAATTTCTGCAAGTATAGACGATATTACAAGATAGCGAGGTGATCAGATTTTTGGTGTGTAATGTATCCAGTTAACCGGGGCTGCTTGCCCGTTTCCTGGAGTAAACGTATGTGTGGTTTGTCTGCCTGCGCTGCGATCCAGTGTTGAAGAGCACTGCGCTTCCCCCTAAAACCCCTGCAATTCCATTGCAGAATTCGCAGCTCACGGTCGTGCGCCATCCTCATCAACAGTAATGTTAAGGTGTAGGGCAATTTTTTTCAGAAGGCTGGAGATGGGAGCATATTGTTCTGCGACTCTGTCAAGTATGTCTCTGCTGTGATTCATGATTTCTTCCTCAACCTTTTGCTCTAAGGTTTGGTTAGGTGCTCAATCCTGATCTCCATTTCCTGAATGCGTTGCCTTAGGACCTGGAGTTCAATCGAGTGATAAGTCTCATCTGCTACGTGGAGGGAGTCCTCTGAGGTACGGCTTCGTTTGGGAAGAGGTGAATTACGGGGAGCGTGGTTGTCGGGATGAGATGTTTCCGCTTCCATATCGTTAGTTTCAGTTTCGGGTGCGGTGTGCACCTCTGCTTCCATTTCGTTCGTTTCAATTACGGGTGTTGTTTTCACCAAAGGGTCGATGAAATATTCTGTAGGGACGTGGGTTGTGTGGTGGCTTGATCGGCTACGGAGGGCGTCACGGTATGTTTTTCGCGCTAGCTTAGTGTTGTTTATGTGTGTGGGGTACTTAGAGAGTGACTGACTTACCCTCCTTTCAGGTTGATATTGCTGTTTCGGGCTGAGCTTCTCTGGGGCCAGTCCTTGGTGTGATGGCTGGTTACTCGGCTGTTTCGGCGGTGCCTGCTGATCTGGCTTTCTTCTTTCTTCATTTCGAGCTGTTGTCGTCGGTGGTCCTTCTTGTGCTGTGCTGTGTTGTTGCGTCTTGTCCATCATTTCTCGAGTAGCGATGCCCTTTTTGTAGGCTTGGTAGCGGACTGCCAGGTCCGCTGCATGTCGTACTTCACAGCTGTTACTGTCTGCACTGTGCGGTCCGCCGCAGTTTGCACATCTAGTGATACAGGTGTGTTCTGCATCGTCTTTTTTTGCTGAGCCACATTTGGGGCAGAGTGGGTCCGTCACCTTTGTACACACATCCGCTCGGTGCCCTATAGCTAAGCACTTCGTACAGTATTGCGCTCTTGGTCGGTGAGGGCGGCAGCGGTAGATGCCCCCGTCGTAGTTCACTTCTCTGGGGATGTAAGTGCCATTAAAGGTAATGATGGCAGTACTAGTCGATCCCATCATCCTGGCGGCGAGAATTTCATAGCCTGGTACCTTTAAGTACTTCATCAGGGTGGCTGCTTCGGTTCGCGGCTCAAAGTTGTGGATGACGCCGCGACAGGTTTCCCTCGCAGACGCCGCGTGTATCTTGACGTCGTAGAAGCCCTTCTCCGTTGCTATCTTCTGGCATGCTTCTAATTTCTGAGTTGCGGTGGGGTCATTGCATGATATGAAGGCAAGGTTCTTGACAGGATCGATGCTCACTGCAGCGTTAGCAGCCTCGTTGGGGGTGAGTTCAGCTCTTAGGGTTAGCTCCTTGTGAAGCCCACGGGGGTTGAATACGGCAAGGTTAAGACCTCCGGTCGGTCGCAGGATGAGTTTGGTGATTTCATGGCTGCTCACCTTGCTTCGGGAGACGGGATTGTACCATCCGTCTTCGTCCTGAGAGTATTTGGGCATCGCGTCCGTCGGGAGTGGCGTCGACGAGTTCTGTCGGCGCGGCCGGGCGGCCGTACCCGTAGCTAGGCCTTAGGCCTACCTTGCGGGCACAACGTGGTCCTACACTAAACGGCACAGAAAGTTCTTCCACGCGATGGTACGGCCTCGAAAATTGGTGGGAATGGTCAGAACCACTTTCGGTGTCCGCTTCGGTGGTCGGGTAAGGTGGTCGAGATGAATTTCCTGCGATTTTGAGGAAATTCCACTGAGCCGTGGTGACTTGCTGCCGTCGGTTGCGGCCGACCACAGCGCCCCTGTCCGCAACTTGGAGGCACGTCTCCTGGCGCACGTTTGCACGTCTGCTGCACGTCTGCTGCGGCACGTTTGACCGAGGCGCGAATGGGGCCCACCGTCGACGCGTCGCAAGGAGCAGCAATTTTTTGTCGGGTGCCCTCGTTACGCGCGCACACACACGCATACCAAAATTAGTGAATAAGGTCAGACCCGTGTGGGTCTTGCACTTGCTGTTAACGGAAGTAGTCTCAGCCTACAGAGCCCCGCGCGCTTCGAAGACACATGGAGTCTCGGGAGTTGTTATTTACACACAGGCAATATACAGGGAACCGTAGCCATACAAGCTTGGCTAACAGCCGTGCGCTTTCTGATGCCACCGGCGTCGACAGTGCATTAGTTATATGCATAGTGGAGCACAGAACGATTAAAACGTGGCCGCGCTTTTGAGCTATTAAGGGAACCGCACTTCATGAAAGAAAAATAAAAAAAAACCGGCAGACCGCAGCGTCAGAACGGCGATTTTTTTTTCGTCTTCGCTGAGCGGCCTCACCGGCGCTCCGGCACCGGGAGCGCGAGCGTGAAAGTAAAAAGAAAGAGAGGGCAACTAACGGCACATAGGGGCGAAAAAATCAGCTTTTTTTTTGTTTTTTTGCTGACCTCGGTTAACCCACGTCATTGACAAATGAAAGGCGTCGCATTGTCTGTTGCTCTCAACTCGTTTCCTAACACCGTGATGGCATCTCTGGAGAGAAGGAAAGAAGTGGCGCGCCACCCTGAGGCCTTCGCCTGTGCTCCGTTAGGAACACAGCAAATACATCAGGGACGCAAAACTTTTTGTGGTTGCGCAGTGAAACTTGAACTCGCGCTGCGTGGCGCGAGTTATTGCAGTGTCCCCCGTTCCCCTTTCGTAATAAAAGAACCAAAGCGGGACAGCAACACCGGCTCCATAAGAAAGCAAATCAAGTAATGAACGTAAAGCCATAGCGGAGCTGATACACACATTGCATTCCAGCACCTTGCAATCCGCGCGTGACGGGTTGCAAGCTTAGTTATGACTGATAATAAATTGCGGAGTCACATAATAAAAAATTCCGGTTTCACACCTATGGGAAGGCGCTTCAAAGCCGACTATTAAACAGCAGCGGCCGCAGCTGGCGTTCTGCTGCAATAACCGCATCTTCCGGCGCAGTGGAATAGACGAGCGAAATATGGGTAACGTCGATGTTATCGGTTGTTTTGTGAAGATAGATACTGCCGCCCTTTGTCTACCAATTTCCCAACACCTCTATCTTGCTTCGTTGTGCCTCAATTTGTGCGTTTGTGATGAAGAAAGAGAAGCTCTCTTTCGATTCGACAAACTGGAAGCGGCTAATTATTTCACAGTTTGCAATTTCTGCGCCATCGCCCTGCCCGGACGCTGTGCAGAAGGTCAACAACCTGAGCTTGTAGCTGTGCGAATACCTCAAAATATGCTGGCAAGAGGTTGTTGGGCTCCTGTTGTATTTTATTACAGGAGATGTTTTGTGCGGTATATGTTGCTGATCTGTGTGTGGGTGTGGGATGCTTGTGCTGGACTGTTGTGGCGTTCGACTTAAAATCAGTGACACGAGTGCTTTTTTTAAAAAGGAGTACTAACACAAAAATTTCGCATCGGTTTCTTTTTGTTGCGATGTACAGCTAATGACCTACGTATCCCGTGCGAAAACCTCATTTGCTCACAGGGTGTGACGGTTGTTTATTTAGAGGCGTTTTGAATGCGGCCAGTCGCAGTTTCCGGTTCAGCGGCCGCCCCGAATAGCAAGATTTTGTGTAAACAAATCTGACCACGTGACGGTCGGACGGATATCACAGAGCAGAGCTGCCGTAGCACTGTCGAATCTGCGTCGGCGGCAGTTTCTGCGAATGCCCCCACGCACTGATCCCGTGAGCCGCTTAATTAAACAGCGACCAGTGGCTGCGTGCAGGAACGAGAAAGTTTTCTGAGACAACTTGGAGAGTCGGCCCCGCTTGTTCTCCATGTGCCTGGACTGCACGAGATCCGGACACAGGCAGAATGCACGACGGCACGCACACGAGCGAGACGACGCATGGAAAATTGTGATTGCCTGCTAACCAGACCTCTCCCAGGTAATCGCCACGATTACAAAAACTCATCGAAGCTCCGTGCATTTCTGCCGAGATCACGAACACACGTTGCTCTGCTACATCGCAAACGAGCTACATCGCCCACGCGCAGGTCATTCCATCAAACAAGCAACGAGACACGCACCTACGCAGCGCGCACGAGTCAGAAGGCACCACGTTCGTGGAACCCGCTCTTGCGGTCCAGACGTACATGAATAAAACGCTGAGAGCGCCGAACGCAACGGGGCCAGTACTTAACTTTTCCCCACGTCCTATCCCGGCGTCGGTACACGCAACCAACGACATCGAATGCGGATCGGTGGATATAGCCATGATAAGTGAGGAAGACGCACAGCGCCCGCAACACACCATGCGTGGCGAACGAGCACACATCAATCATACGGCACTTGCCCAGTTAATACGAGACGCACAGGGCATGAAAAGCACCAGAGGTGACGAACGACATCCAACATGAACCAGTGGAGCTGACCACGGCGAAAGAAATTCACAGCGCACGGAATGCCACTAAGCCAGCACGCGCGGAGAAAACTGCTGTTCGCGACGTCCTCCGCTCCCGCTGCTGCTAACCGGACTTAGCCAGGTAATGTTACAAGCGCCGAAATCAGCCTGGCCACAAGCAACAGAAAACCCAGCGCAGGTAGTTCAACCCTACCGGAACGTACGAGCTCTCCGACACCCGCTGCTCCAGCCCGAGTCCAGTGAACGAACGACATTACACTCGTGCAGGTAGGTCCGTCAACGAGCAACGACACGGCCACCGCATGCGGCACGTCCGAGCCAGAACAAACAAGAGCCCCAGCACCCACGCTTCGATCGAGACTCACACGACAAACACCGTTTCGTACAAAAGGACGCAACCGCGGGCAAGAGAACTCGGTACGAACGAAGCCTGCTTGTTTGAGAGAGGTAGCGATTTTAGCATTCTTGAAACAACGGGCAAAATCCGAGGGCTTGATCGACGACACGGACACAGCAAAGAACCTAAAAAAAAACCCGATTCAGACGAACACATTGAATTCCCTAACGATAAAGTTACGCTTGCGAAGCCAAGGAATGTAGGACCGAACGGATGGCACGAACTACGCCCGCTACCCCACCACAACGGTTTCACAACCGAAACAACCACGGCGAGTGCGAGGAAGGAGCCGCTACGATTTTGACAGGTCAGCAATGTCACCCTACGAAAACGCCACGCTACCGCACATTAACAAAAAGCCAAACGGCTCCCGCACCATACGCAACGCACACGTCAATTAGAGCAACGTCCTCAACGCGCCGAACTATCCCATCCCTACACAGTGCAGCTCGCCACTGGACAAACAGGACGTCTACGCCCCCACATGCATCAAGCACGCGAAGAGCTACACGAACACAATCCCCGACAGAAGCAGCACGACTAACGCAACGCCGTAAACACTGTCAAGTTCAGGTCTGACGAAGAGAATCCCACGGCACACACACAATAAAATCAAAAATATTTGAACTTCATCGAAACTCAACGAGACGAACACCCTCTTAATGAAGTTTCTAGTATCCGGAACAACAAAAAACAAAAGCCAGCATCGAGCATCGGTGAATAAGCGGACAGTGAGCTGCATACGAACGGACGTCAATCTACGCGAGCGCTTCATTGCGCCTGGGGGCATGCACAATTCGGATTCGGACCACGAATACGAGAGTATCAGCGCGCCGGAAATGAAAACGGACGAAAAAAGCTGCCACCCGAAGACACGCAGAAAACCGCAGTTTACGGCCACGGCCCCTCCGACAAGCCCCGAGCCCTCTGAGCCTGACCCGGCCCAGACTTCGTTCTTTCATTCCTGAGAACAAGAGGAGACGCCAGACGCAACACGAGTGCTTACGTTCCGTTTCGCGCTCTGACATGTACGTGCCTTCGCGCAGTAAATCGCCTTACGACAGTGCACCGTGTCAGACGATTTCTTCCTCTCTCCTGAATTATATGTAACCTCTGTTTTTGTAATAAATGAAACATTTTATTTTTTTATTTAGTCTTCCATTCGAGATACGAGATAGCTAACAGTGCAGATAAGTTGAATCATCGTGAGTAATACAAAATTAGTACTCATGAGTACAGATTGAGAACTAATGAGTGCAGAATGAGTAGTACTCATGAGTGGAGAATGAGTAGTACTAACGAGTACAGATTGAGTACGCATGAGTACAGAGTGAGTACTCATGAGTACAGATTGAGTACTCATTAGTACAGATTGAGTACGAATACTCTTGAGGACAAATAGGTTTGAGTACAAGTGAGTGTGATTACAAATGAGTACATGATGAGTAAGTACGAGTGATTTTGTGAAGAGACGAAATTTTTGAGTGTGAGTTTGATTGAGTACAGCGTGAATGAAAAAAATTGTGATTGAGTTTGAGTGAGTTCTTTCTGTTTTGCCGACCTATGGTGCATACTGAAATTCGGAGCAGCGCAAAAAGACGCGACAAGAAATCGACGACACAATGCGCTGAATGACTTCTTGGTGCTTTTCGAGTGCGTGACTGGTGACGGGGATGAGCATGTGCAGCGCATCACGGACATTTTCGAGACCACCCTAGCTGGTCTCACGCTTGCAAGGAAACTTCCTTCGGACAATGAGCGGCGGTTTTTGGACCTCCTCTTTCATTTCGGGCCAAGCCATGTTTGTTGGAGGTATGCACCCCGCTCCAAGAAAAACCTTCTTCTGTTCTCGTCCGCACATTCCAAAATCGTGGAACAAAGCATTGCCTTAGCTGCAATAAAGAGCTCCCTTAAAAGATCTTGCCCGCATGAAGTAGAGGCCAGTTTTGATTCGCAGGTTGTGAGGCTCCTGTCGGCAGGCTTCCCACCGGCCATGCTACGTGACTTAGCTGTAGTGTTACTAGGGCAATTTTACAAACGCAGCGAAACTGGATCGTTGAAGGACAGGCCGGCAAAGTTCGCCCTTGTCGCCTATGTGCCTATAGTTTCGCACATGTTAAAAAAGGTAGCGGGTCGCGCTGGTGTAGGAGTAGTGTTTTCCGCACCACACGAACGGGGGACGTTTTGTAGGTGAGTGAACATAAATGAGCCAACGGGCACCTTTTGCGAAAAAGGCAACACAAAACCGTATGTAGAATGTAGGCACTCCGTTGTGTAAGAAGTTCTCTTGTCTTGCGGGAAGACCTAAATCGGTCAGACCGGGCGCGTTCTGAACGGTCGTCTCCGCGAGCATGCAAACACAATATAAACGGGTACTGGCAGCAATCTTGCGAGCATGTAAAGACCATGTAAAGACCATGGCTGCTCGCCCAGATTCCATGACACCCATGTTGCAAGAACGTATAATGGTCAGCGAGAGCGTTAGATCCATGAAGCCTACCTCATTCATAAGGCACGCAGCTATTGTGTGAGTAAGCCGTCCATTGAATTACTGAAAAAGAAAATCCGCTATCTGGACAAATAAAAAGCCTAACTGTTCAGGATGTCTTCCTTCCCTCGCGCCTCTGGCCACGTCTTATATCAGCGTTGCTACCATTTAATCAATTCACGTGTATCAATCTTGTATTTTGTGTGCAAAATTCAATGCACTTCTTTTTTTGTGCTCTTTTTTGTGCTTCCTTCTTTTTATCGTGTTCCTTCTCGCGTTCTTTTCTGGGTATATTTCGCAACCCGCGCAATAAACCAACCAGTTGTTAGCAGCGCCTTGTGTCATCGATTTCTTGTCCCGTCTTTTTGCGCTGTTTCGAATTTCAGTTTGCTGAGAAGCCTGACTGGTTTTTTTCTGAGTGAGTAAAAGCGGTGATGAACGTGGTGAGGATGACGCTGAGTGAAACTGGGGATGACTTCAGTGATGAAGAGAATTGCGTGTCTCATTATTTATGATGACAGGAATTTTTCCAGAGATTAGGTTATTCATGGTGCCACAAACTGCCAAAATGATTGCCGATCGGAAAGATAGAAATATCGGTAAAAATGGCGTGTTCCCTAAGCTAAAGAAATTTATCTCCTTTTCTAGCACTGAAAACTAAGACGCTTCATATTGTCGACAAGGGTAATATCTGCACTGGATGTTACTGACAATAATAATTGGTGTGCTATTCATGACATAGTAAAACATTTTGATGTCTGTAAAAGCAAAAAGATATCTAGTTACACAGAATGCATGATGCCACTCGCAGCATATAAAGAGCATGCTTCTCTTTGTTTCCAAACCTGGAGTACTCCCAAGTCAAGTTTTCAGTCAACAGTAGCTTGAGAAGACGCGTTGTGCAGACTGCTACAGTATCCTCGTCCTTGCCAGCCAGCTCTTAAACCGAAGCGTAGGTTCAAGAAGATCTCTGTTGTTAATACAGCTTTTAACCCGGGTATTATACAGAAATTAAGGGTAATGTTTATTCGACCTCATTACAATGCCCAGCAGTGACATGCATTAGGTATCGAGACATACCACGTGTTTTAGTGACCTCCTTATCACCTGCTGTTGCACTAAATGCATCGGTATATTGTTTAATTAGGAGCTGGTCGTCTGCAACATAATACAGTTTCGGTGGGCACCCATGGTGAGTGCAGCAGTGGAGGAGTCATTTGATTGTATAAAATAAAAAAGATGAACCAGCCATTTGACACAGCACCCACGCTTTTCTCCCCAAACAACGCAACAGAAAACGAAAAAAGCCTGCCTTCATTCAGACATTTCACTTCATGGCACATGACAACTGAAACCTTAGCACACACCTGAAAATAACGAGCCACCGCGCACACAGATTGTCTACCGTAGCGGTCGTCAGCTGCTTTCGTGCTGCCAGCAAACGAGGGACCGAAATTAAGTAAAAGGTTGAGCTTTCGTAATGGTGTACAACAGGAATTCAGGAATTTGGAATGCACATGGATTGTTGTTACGGTCATTAAAAAACTCGCGTGGATGATTGGAGCGGGTATGGGCATGAGCACGTGTCGTTCACTTCTCTGGTGATTTTGTTATGTTGTTAACGACATGTTTGCATTCAGTTACCTGAAAAAATATTAAATTTTTCTTCTTTAGCGCACTAAAGCTCCACCTGCGGATGCATTCTCCCTAAAGAAAGGCGCTATAAAATGAGAGCGTGGTGAAACCTTGATTGTGAATTGAAGTGTCGACACTACAACTATATATTTGCCTCTATTTCAAATACGCCTGCAATTTCAGAATGAAACCGCAATTTATTCCCTTCAACCCGCCGCGGTGGCTCAGTGGCTACGGCGTTGCGCTGCTGAGCACGAGGGTCGCGGGGTTCGATTCCCGGCCACGGCGGGCCCTTTTTCTGATGGAGGCGAAGAAAGCAAAAACGCCCGTGTGTACGTGATTTTGGCGCACGATAAAGATCCCCAGGTGGTCTTAATTAATCCGGAGCCCTACACTACGGCGCGCCTCATCGCCTGCGTTGCGTCGGCGCGTTAAACCCCACAATCAATCAAATCAATCTTATTCCCATCAGCAGCGCGACACCTTAGCTGCCAAGCTGCTATGACACATAAAAGAACTCCAGATAGGTTGAAGGTTATTAAAAATGCAGACTAAATTCTGGGGGCTCAGTACATAAACACACTACTGGTTAATATTAAAAGTGGCGCATAGACCTGCACACTACTGACGTTGTTTCTCACAATTGTTACATTCTAAACCCCACCCCCGCCGCGGTGGCTAAGTGGCTAAGGCGTTGCGCTGCTGAGCACGAGGTCGCGGGTTCGATTCCCGGCCGCGGCGGCCGCTTTCTGATGGAGGCGAGAAGCAAAAACGCCGGTGTGTACGAGATTTCGGCGCACGATAAAGATCCCCAGGTGGTCAAAATTAATCCGGAGCCCTCCACTACGGCGCGCCTCATCGCCTGCGTTGCGTCGGCGCGTTAAACCCCACAATCAGAATTACATTCTAAACCCGAGATTCCAACTCTCCAGGAGAGCCCACGCATATGAGTAACCCTTACAGCTAGATAGAGAACAGTATTGAGTGTCGCATTACCTCGACGGCAGCTCTTTTCCGCTCATAGTACGATCATGCACGAGTAGCGCGAAAGTTTGAAGGCCAGTCCAATGAAACCCTACCTGTGTGCCGGGTTATGATCACTGATTGTGCAACCGCGTTAAAGGGTGATAGTTGTTCAGCCTCACTCTCTTTTATCACAGTAACGGGTGAGCGTCTGTGTGAATCATTGATGATACCAGCACAATATCGAATCCTGCTGCTATGGATACATTCACTGCCGCCTGGGAACCGTCATACAAACAAATACATTTTTCCCACACGCATAAACTATGCTTTTATGACACCTTTAAATCTGAAATTTTTTTGAGTCGGACACAATTGTGAAATTGTGTAAAAAGGTATTCCATCGGTCCACAAATTTCTGATGGCTAAGTAATTGTGCCTAATTTTTTATGTTAACTTCCATTCAGCAAACATGTTTTTTAAGAGTGAAGCACATTGATTATTTCTACTCTGCACAGCACAACCCCTATGTAACTCCCACTTTAAATCAGTCTCTCATTTCCTATACGCACCATATAAGTATTTCTCGTTTCTGTGTATTTTACTAGACTTTGACTTGACGGTATTTCTTGGAGATTGCGGATAACGTACGACTGATACTGAGCATATTTTGCTTTTCGTACTTTGCTCACACAAGAGCAGCTAGTAAAACGATGCTTTCACAGCAAGTGTTTGCGATTATTTTCACTTTTCTTTGGAAAACCTGTCCCGTGATAAAAGGTAGGGGTGTGCGAATATTCGAAATCTTTGAAGATAGGTCGATCAATAAACATTTTATATACGTATTCGTCTCGAAAACTATGTATTCGAAAGATTTCGAATATTCTAAAGGGAACGAATATTTTGGGATTATAGAATATTTTGATTGCTTAGTTTCAGGGTAGAACAAGGCTTTCGACTTCTGAAAAGTGAACAAAACATCGTTTTTTGAAAGCCAAATCTTCGGCTTCTATCTATCCTATCCTGTACGTTTGAAAAGTGTTTCCGCCGAAATCTGTTGCAAAGTCGCAAAAAACCTTTTGTCAGCAGCGGTGACAAAATGTCAGCGCAAAAGAGCCAAAAAACGGAAATTTTCAGAGCGCTCTATCTCCGCAACGGTGCCACCCGGCGTGGCCACTTTAGTGCCATTGTATCGCCCGAGCATTCTACTTTCCGGTCCTGGCCGTCTCTTCTTGGTACACTCACAAACGGAATATCGACACAGCAAGAAAAACGCACAAAAGAAGGCTGAAATGGATGCTGAAGCGCGATTGGCCTTCCAGTCGGCGTAAGTTGAAACGGCATTCCTGATTGGGCGTCGCTGCGGCAATGCAAGATGGCGGCCACCTGAACGGCGTAGTGCGCATTTCTCAGTTCACTTTCACTGCTTCGCTGGACTACGTTTCGGTGCAGTCATTTTATCTGCTACGGTATTCAATACGGACATTATCAGAATGGGAATGTCTTAGATCACAAGCTAGATTACGGGAAGTTTTACGGCTCAAAGGCGAAGGTCATCGAACGCTTTGCACTGCGCGTGACTTTACCCCGGTGTGCCAAACGCGGTGTGCACGCTTCTGATAGCGGTTCTTGAGGTGAACTTTTCGTCTGATTTCCGATGTTTACACGCATAGCTATTGCTGCGTATGACAGTCGGTTGGATAGCCTTGGGAAATAAACCGCCGACGCTTCAAAAGCTTCGATGCACGCGGCCCAGCCGCTGCGCGTCGAAGTATCGCCTGAATGCTCAACCCGGTACGAATAAACGGCAGTAGTTGTAATCAATGTTTGTGACGTTAGATTTAATCTTAAGAACGACCTTACGGTCCATGTCAGAGATGAACAAAACATGACATGTTGCGGTGTACAAGCGCCGCGATGCGGGCGAACCATATCGCCTTTTGCGCAACGTTTCACTTGAACTTTAAAACATCATGCAAGCAGGTCCTAGTTCGGAACAAAAACATGTTAATGGGGTTAAAAATGTATATTACTGTCCTTGAATTTAAAAAATTGAATGTTTTAGGTAATATACTACAAAATCATACATCTACAGTTTAGTGCATATTGGCTGTGCGGCAATGAACTCTGGATGCTCTGAATTTGAAGAGTACTAAAAATGTATTCATAACATGAATTGAAACATAAAAACAAACATGTAGTGAATGATGTTCTAGGCATGCATAGAGTTATACCAAGCTTCAAACTAGCTCATTTCTATCCTTGTGGTATGTAAACCTTTGGCAATAAACACCTGCACGTATGCTGCTGTACGAAACAAGGTTATAAAGCAAAAAAGAAGTGAAAATTCAGTTTTCCGTGTTCGAAAGGACGAGAAAGGCTATAACCATAGCGACTTTTCAATGAAACCTATGTTGCAACTTCGGAAGCCGTTTTCTCAAAACAGTTTTTTTTGCCACCTACTAGTCTTGTTCGAGAGATTTTTTTATCACCGCTAGGTTTATTTTTTATTCCATTCTTCGCGTTACATTCCTTGATGAACAGTGCAGGTCGTGACACTCTTGGATATTCATGTTTACTTTTTCTGAATTTTCTATGCGAATAGTAGTTTATAGTATTTATGCCCGTTAATATTTACCTCTAAAGAACTGAAAACTTAAAATAATATCTTTTAATAAAAGAAAAAACACTGTCACGACCAGGTCCATTCATTTTGTTTTTGCAAAAAAACTTTAAACAAGTTTCCCAACAGGTTTTATAGGCTGCTCAAGCTCGGCAGAAGCTGAAAAGAAAAGAAATTTATATATAAAATTCGCGAAATTATATTAATCAAATTTTTATGGTGTTTTATAACACAAGCATTTCCAGCTTTGGTGCTAATGTTTAAAAAATGCACAAAGAAATAAAAAGGCTGATTTTGAAAGCCACGTCCCCCTTAAATATTTAATATTCGATTCGATATTCGAAGCTAGATATTTGTATCGATTCATATTCGAAAAGTTTGATATTCGCACACTTGTAATAAAAACTAGTCGAATTAAGAAATCGTCTGTAGTGTTTTCGAAGTGCTTGAACTAAACTTTTTGTGTACAGTCAACGACCGTTTTTTGGACTCGACGGTAATGGCCGATAAGTCCGAATATTCGGGAGCCCAAACAAAGAATTACCTAAAAAAAACTTTGTTCGCCCAATGGCTGGAAAGACGAATGAATGCACCTGTGCACACCAGCAGGCCTACGCGTGACCAAGACCGCCGCTACTTCCGCAGCTTTTGTTCGTCACTGCAGGCAGACTGTAGCGCCGTGAGGGCTTTTGCTAGATCATTTTTTGATGCCTCTGGTGTTTATGGGACGCCGTCATGGGAGTTGGTGTCCACCTGCACCGGTTCGACGAAATGACTTTCGATTTTGCCAGTATCAAGTTCTGCACACCGCGGGACGGCATTACCGATGTTGGTGAAATCCTGAATTCTATCCGCTCCAGCGTCGGCACCGCTAGCATGGAGTTCACCGAAAATGTCGGATGCTGCAATTGTCGGTATCTAAGCTGTGGGGTTCTGGAATGTGTCACTATCCTCGTCCTCACAGCCAACCACCAATTCTGCATGTCGAAGGCACTTCCGCATCGTGTCTTGCATGATTGCCCTTTAATCATCAGGCAGGATAATAATAGCTGACAGCTCATCCACAACCTATATTTTGTCACTGTCCAACACAGCTGTAGATGATCCACAAGGCGCGAATGGGAGTAAAGGTTCATGTTATTGATAACACAGTGGTCCTGAGGCTTTAACAACTGCTGGCATTCGAAGGCGAAAATTCCAGCAGCAACAAGGCTGGAGTCCGAAAAATTGAAAGTCGTGCTGGGCGGCGTCTGAACTATTAGTCGTGTATATGCATGTACAGGCGTCCACAGAATAAACCGGACCAAGCGAGCGGCGCGCGATAGCTATCGGTGCGACACCTTCCGGCCCAGCGCCTGCTGTCGAGATAGCGGAGGGCGCATGCGTGTCCCTCCCTACAGTTTGTGCATGTCAGTTTCCTTGACTGCGGCTGCAGCACTCCGTTCCTCTCGAATGCGACGCGCGGCGGCGCCTTGCGCGGCTCGCCTACCGAGCGGGCGTGATGCTTGGCAGCAGCCGGCAGCGTGCGCCATGCGCTGATGCCGCGTAACTGTGCGTTCATCTGAGAATGTTTGTTCGGCGCTCTTTTTATCATTTTAATGACTGCAGCGCAAACTGGCGTTGAAGAAAGGCTGCGATAAAGATTCACACATGACTAAAACAGTGCTGGTCGTTATGCGACGAACACAGTTGATAGCAAGAACTGAATACAGCGAAGGTTTATTCGCTTCGGAACAAAAAAAAAGAACATCGGTGATTGTCCGAGTGGTTCCCCTTATTAATTGTGTGTGAAGTTTCCGTCGTTTTTGATAACTTCACGAATGCGTCGGGGAGCGACTCATAAAGCGACTTTATGATTTCGGGACGGGGGCGCAGGCGTCCCCATTCATCTTCCACTGCCTGCCACAACTCGTCCGCCGTGCGACCGCAGTCATTTCGTTTGCCGAGATCATCTTCATAATCCCCGACACATTTTCTATCGGATTTAGGTCTGCCCCGCACGGAGGCCACCGCAGCTGTCGCACCGCGTGGTCCTCGAGCAGTGAGCTCACGGCTCGTGCTGTGAAGACAGGGCTTCGGTCCTGTTGCAGGATGAAGCACCCGTCCAGGACGTAGGGGAGCAGACTTGTCGAAATGATGTTACAGTACTGGGAAGCTTTGAATGGCCCAGAAATTCTGACGAGGGGTCCCAGGCCGTCCGCACTCATTGCGCCCCATACGCTGACGGAGCAGCTCCCCACTGGAAAGGACGCTTTGGATGTAGCCGGGCTGGTATCTAAATACCATCGGGCTAAATACAGAAATACATTCAGGAAAGATATCTCCGAGGAAAGATATCTTCGAAGATGTTCGGAGGGTATACTAGCTAAATCAATGAAAGGACATTCGCCGTGTTTGATAGTTTACATCGATTGAAATTACTGGCACATTTTTTTAGCGGGAGGCTGCACCCCCATTGCCACGTAGGCGAACAGTATCCTGTATAAAACTATGCATCAATTTCATCCTCTTTCCTCATCGGGAATTACAAAAGCCCCGTTAGCCGGTGCGGGTTACCTGAAGTGTTTCGTAAAAAAACAGCGACAAGAAACGCTTAACAAACGGTGCTTATAAAACTACGATTAAAACGTTTCAAATGAACCCAGCTGAATAAAATTTACAGGGACATTGTATATCGGTTGCTCCGAAATATAGTTATTAACAGGTAGTTATGCATTGCTAGCCTTAACAATTACGCTTAGCGTTGCACTCGGGACCCCCGAAGGAATGCTCAGCAATTCTCACATTAAACCGTGCTCCCGATTTGACCTCTTACACATTAAATTGAGAACGACTCAGCGTGCAATACAGCGGAAAATGACCGGTGTAACATTAAGGGACAAGAAGAGAGCGGAGTGGGTCAGGGAACCAACACGTGTTAAGGACATATTAGTAGAGATTAAGAAAAAGAAATGGACGTGGGCAGGGCATGTAATGCGAAGGCAAGATAACCGCTGGTCATTAAGGGTAACAGAGTGGATCCCTAGAGAAGGTAAGCGTTGCAGGGGGCGGCAGAAAGTTAGATGGACAGATGAGATCAAGAAGTTTGCGGGGATAACTTGGTCGCAGTTGGCACAGGACCGAGGTAATTGGAGAATAATGAGAGAGGCCTTTGCCCTGCAGTGGGCGTAGATAGGCTTATGATGATGAGGGATGATGATGATGACTGTAGTAGTTTATATATCATCTAGAATGCACATTACCAGCTATGTTTCACAGTTTAGTTTCGTACCTGCAGCTCATCGGACGCCAAACACGCCGCTGTTGATCCCAGCGAGTGGAGAAAGTCGATTCGTCTGTGAATATAACTTCCTTCCACTCGTCCGTTGTCCACCGCTCCACTGCCCGGGCGAACTCCAGCCTTTCCAACCACTGGTCATTAAGGGTAACAGAGTGGATCCCTAGAGAAGGCAAGCGTTGCAGGCGGCGGCAGAAAGTTAGATGGACAGATGAGATCAAGAAGTTTGCGGGGATAACTTGGTCGCAGTTGGCACAGGACCGAGGTAATTGGAGAATAATGAGAGAGGCCTTTGCCCTGCAGTGGGCGTAGATAGGCTGCTGCTGCTGCTGCTGCTGCTGATGATGATGATGACTAGTAGTTTATATATCATCTAGAATGCACATTACCAGCTACGTTTCACAGTTTAGTTTCGTACCTGCAGCTCATCGGACGCCAAACACGCCGCTGTTGATCCCAGCGAGTGGAGAAAGTCGATTAGTCTGTGTATATAACTTCCTTCCACTCGTCCGTTGTCCACCGCTCCACTGCCCGGGGGCGAACTCCAGCCTTTCCAGCCTCTGCGGTCCGTCACGCGCGGTTTTCTGCGCTGCCACGGAACTCCCGAGTTCCCGCCTCCTTAGGTCCGTCGAATTGTCTCGCCAGAGACATTCAATGACAGCTTCCTGTCGAATTTCTTTTGCAGACAGGAGGGGATCTGCCACAGCGGCTGCGACAATCAGTAGTTCCTGATCCTCACTGGTGACTTTAGGCCGCCCCGCTGCGCTCCTGCGTCAATGAGTCTGTCCTGATCATCGGCTGGTAAGCTTGAATAATGCGGCTTACAGAAGTCCTAGACCTCCCGGTGAGGTGGCAACTTTTCCCACTGAGTAGTCCCTTCGATAGAAAGGTCGCACGATGTGCCTCCGTTGCTCGATGGGACGCGGGAAGGCATCTTCACGAATATGACCATGCAGGACGAGTTAGCGTGCTTTATACGCTTCATAGCTATCAGTGTCCAATGGGTGACATGGAAGGAAACGCCTCATTGCTTTTCGATAGCAATTCACTCACACCGACAGCTGTGTATTTCGGTCTATTTTTCCGAAGTGAATAAACTCTTTCCTTCCTACTTTCTTTCCTCCTCCCTTCTTTAAACCGCCTCTCATATGCCGCACGGGAAAAACTCGAAATTAAAAAAAAATATCGCTGTTTTTAGTTCTATCAACTGTGTGTTTGTCGCATGCATAACGACCAGCACTGGTTCAGTCATGTGTGAATCTTTATCGCAGCCTTTCTTCAACGCCAGTTTGCGTTTCAGTCAACAAAAAGATAAAAAGAGCGCCGAACGAACATTCTCAGATGAACGCACAGTTACGCGGCATCAGCGCATGGCGCACGCTGCCGGCTGCTGCCAAGCATCACGCCCGGTCGGTAGGCGCGTCGCGCAAGGCGCCGCCGCGCGTCGCATTGGAGAGGATCAAAGTGCTGCAGCCGAAATCAAGGAAACTACCCGCCGCGGTGGCTCAGTGGCTAAGGCGTTGCGCTGCTGAGCACGAGGTCGCGGGTTCGATTCCCGGCCGCGGCGGCCGCTTTTCTGATGGAGGCGAAAAGCAAAAACGCCCGTGTGTACGAGATTTCGGCGCACGATAAAGATCCCCAGGTGGTCAAAATTAATCCGGAGCCCTCCACTACGGCGCGCCTCATCGCCTGCGTTGCGTCGGCGCGTTAAACCCCTCAATCAATCAATCAATCAATCAATCAATCGAAATCAAGGAAACTGACATGCACAAACTCTAGGGAGGGACACGCATGCGCCCTCCGCTATCTCGACAGCAGGCGCTGGGCCGGAAGGTGTCGCGCCGATAGTATTCGCGCACCGCTCGCTTGGTCCGGTTTATTCTGTGACCGCCTGTACTTCAATAGAAGAAGTTGCCCTGCCGAGAAGATGTCTGAATAAGCTTTCCCAACTGTATTGCCAAAATTTTTCAAAATTCCTTCATCTGCATAAACCTCTGATGACTGGTTGACGCCGTTTTGCATCACACCAGTTGCAAACCCACAATCACACAAAACAATCGGTAAATGCAACTCCCGCGCTCAGACGGAATCTCTAAATTGATGGCAACATATGGAACAAATGGCATCATGTACCCCTATTTCTGTAAAGTGCCGAATGCTCCCATTCCTTTAGTGTATGCCTATGACTACCGTTCTTCTGTGGCGGTCATTTTACATAAATATTTAGTAAAGGAATGTCAGTATTTTTATGTAAACAAAAATGTCTTCAAATGTAAACAAATAAGCACTTTGGTAAAAAACACAAGGACTTGCCATAAATAGTTTTTTTCTGAATCAATTTCTTGTGTGCTGGTTTAATATTACCTCTTGTTTGGTTTTCGTGCGGTAGGAATAACTTTCTCCAGAAAGCCCTGGCATGTGTAAACGTTCTTCTGCAGCTTCCTTATAAGCTGACTAGCACAAATTATAGCCAATATATTTTTTATGCTCGACGGAAAATTCGGCCTAGAATAGGTTTAAAATTAGGTCACATTGAAAACGTGTCAACATATCTGAGGGTGTTACCAGCTTTGGTGCCAGCCTTTCTCAAGTAGTGTCCTAGCTCCTGTCTGGGCAAGTCATGTCGAGTGAGAGCTCCCAACAAGCACGTGACGGGGCTGCGTCGGGCTGCTTTCCCGGCGTCGGGACCACACCGTCCACCCCAGCTTCTACCGAACCGTTCTGCGCCACTGCGTGCGGCAAAGATGTCGGAAAAATTAACTTTTTTCTCCATGGTAAACAATCCACGCTGCTGCACAGTGTGCAAGATTACGCCTCAGCTTTCGCCGAAGTTTCAGACCTGCAGAAGATCGAGGTCTCGGACCGTTCTGATTCAACCACACTTCGATGGTGGAATGTACGCCTGAAAAAGACATGCAACACTTTGCGCCGCACTTGAAAATCACAGTAAATGAGATTCAGCCCATATTGTTCAACCCAAACCGCCGAAAATAGCGGTAAAGGTTCACCAGGTGCTAACGAAAGCCCCTGCCGAGGTCTTGTTGCGCCCGTTCCAACTTTTCGGCTGGGTCAAGCGTGTGGTTTCCGAAGGATCGCAAAAACCAGAACTCGCGCACATGACTGGAACCACGCGGGTTTGTAACGTGACCCAGTTGACTCCAGCATCGCGGGAGGTAGACCCGAAGAGGCCACCATAAATGGTAACCCCATCCTAATCAACGGTCATGGTCGTGCACAGTGTGCCTCCGGTGTGGTAGCAATAGAAAAGATGCAATTAATCTTATTGTCCTCCGTGCCGCGTCTATGGGTACGACCAGGAAAACTGCACGCAGTGTTACGCTACAAGAGCGGCGCAGCGGCCGGCCTTGAAAAAAATGGAAGACATGGACGCAGATGAAATGACGGCCATGATGATATCCGAGCCAGCAGTGATGGACAGTTTCGCATGGTCGATGCGATCATGGGTAGGACGAGTCGGTCGTTTTCTCTGCCGTTACGCACCCTACCATTCCACCAGGCAGGCTGAGTTGTTTCATGTACTGTGGCCCCTCCGGTAAAGCCCTAAACGACTTCAACGGCTTTCTCAATGCAGTGGACCGGTCAGGGCGGAGGGAAGGGCGGACGTATCGGCGCAAATTTTGAAATCCGTACTAGAAAGCTGCGTATTTGTGTATGTTTCCTCAACGCAGGAATAGAATACAGCGTGCTACACGAGTTGGATCGCCCAGTTAGAAGCCCGCTGGTACCGTGTCTATGTTTCTTGAGATTTGTCGTCACAGCTAGTACACAACGAGATCACACCATTCCCCTTTTTCGATAAAGGGGTTGTTTCTGCCGACGTCCAACTCCCCCACACTGTTGCTTGCTCCAAAGCCATGTGCGCAATGAATAATAAATGCCGCCATGATAAAACCTACTTTGTTTATTAGAAAAGCACCAAAAAACAGAAAATTTTAAATTAGTTGCTGTAGAGACCACCGCGCGGGAACACTTTCCGCAAAGGTGCAATGCCAAGCAATACACAGGCAGAAGTGGACTGCTGGAGGTAGAGCCATGGAGCGCACCCTTTTAGAAACCCTTCACGGGTTCATCGCAGTCGGAGAGGAGCAGCCAGGAAAATTTCAGAAGGACACCCAATAAGTAAAATTCCCAAAACAAGAATTTGGGATGGAGCTACAGCGACGCTACTGCGGAGCAAAGCTCTGCAGTCGGGGAATGCACAATGTGCACGAGGCACCACTCTAAAACCTTTCGAGCTTTGGAGAGGGAAAGCGGTGCAAAAATTTTAGTGAGGTAGAGCTGAATGGCGATTCTTTCCTCATGGAGTAAGGAAGTAGCTTTAAGGCCTTCTTCGACAACTGTTATCGACAATTCAGCAGCAACAATGAGCCCGAATCCTTTCCGAAAAAATACTACAAGACAACCCTGAAGTAGCACACGATATTAGGGAGACACTAAATACGCCCATAACACCCTCTGTGTAATAACACACCAATACAAAGCTGCAATTAAACAAACCCCCAGGACCTAATGGAATCGTCACCGAGTTTTACTCAATTTTATTTGTTTATTTATTTTTTGAATATTGCCAGCCTGAGAGCCAGGCCTTGGGCAGGGTGGGTTTATATGTTTACTTTCAGAAGAACGCAATAGTTAACCGAAAAAAATAACACAACACACAAAGACCACATTTGTCAAAGAATAAAAGAAAACATAAGAAAACACAACAGAGAAAGCGCATAGCTGTACAGAATTTTACGCGCATGACACTCGAACGCTCCACTGCAGAAGAGTCCGACGATAACAACTATTTACCATTAGAAAATCATGGCACGATGAAAAAAAATTGCCATACAAGGAAAGAATAAAAAAATGTACTCGGCGGGAAAAAAAACGGCAACAATTTTTACATAAGGGAGAACACAGTACGCGCAGCACTATTTTGAGTCACTGTTTCAAAACAAGAAATTACTGCGGCACGGAAAACATGAAAGACCGAAGCAGCGATTAGCACACAGTAGTAATAAATGTACCCTTAATGAAGAAGTTAGACGAGAACAATGAGACAGCTACCTAAATAGAGAGGTTTTTTACGAATATTTTAACAGAGAGCATTTTACCGCACTTTGAGGTAGGGAATTCCCACTAGCGACTGTTTAAGGAAAGATGGAATGTATAAATATGTCTCTGCGACAAGAAAAATCTGTAAATTTTTTGTGTGATGGGAACGCGTCGTGCGGCGATCGGGCATAGTGAGGTAGTTAGCATTGGGTATGCCAAGTCTATTATGGTATAACAAATATACCAGCTTTAGCCTGTCACGGTGACGTCGCGTTTCAAAGTTTTTTTTAAGTTTGCGGCCAGAAGTAAACTCGCTGGGGATACGCGCCAGCTATAAGATTAAAAAATAAATCAGGCTGCTTTTCTTCGTACCCTTTCTAGTTTGTCCATGTTCGTTCGCGTATACGGGTCCCATACCGGCGCGGCATATTCTAGTGCGGGTCTAATGTATGTTTTGTAGGCTAGTAATTTTAATTTCACTTTCTTCGTTTATTTTCCCAATGTTTGTCTTCTAATAGCCGAGCTTTGTCATTGCCTTATTGGCGATATACGTCGTATGCTCATTCCACCGTAAATCAGCATATAAAACAACACCTAAATATTTGTAACTAGACACTACGTCTAAAAAGCAATTGCGACAAGATATAAAAAATACAGTGGATTTTTTACGGGTTTTATTGATTGAAACAGTTTTTTAGCTTACTAGACATTTGCCACTTCAGGGACCATTCCTGTATATTGTTTCGATACATGTTTAAAATTTCTTGATTGTTAGAAGATTCGATTTCTTGGTATAACACACAATAATCGGCCTAACTTTTATTGGTATGTTGCTACATATTGTTAATAAAAACTAGAAACAAAAGAGGCCCTAACACGTATCCTTGAGGGACTCCAGACTGAACTACTGCAGATTTGGAGGTTACGTAGTCAATAAAAACAGATCACCACGAAAGTAATGAATCGTTTTGTAATATGGGTTTTAGTTTCAAAACAATAGTTTATGATGCGAAACACGATTAAACGCCTTTTCAAAATCGAGGTAAATAATATCAACTTGCCTTTGCCTGTCTATGGATGATGCGAGGTCAAGAGCGGTTTCCAGCAGCTGTGTTACCATAGAAAAGTTCTTTGGTGAAACCATGCTCTCGATTGTAAAGCATGTTATTGTTTTCTAGGTAAACGGCGATGTGCATGAAAACAATATGCTCTAGTACTTCGGCGCAAGTAAACAGCACTGATTTAGGCCCAGAGGAACTGGGTAGCGATTTATTTTGTTTTCCAGTAATGGGGTCGATTTTTGCATACTTCCAGCCCATCGGCAGTTCCGTGCATGAAATATATTTATTACAAAGTACACAGAGATATTTACAGCACCACTCGGCATACCTGACCAGAAATGCATTAGGCGTCTTCTTTGTGTCCAAGTGAAGAAGTGAAAATATGCCGCCTTCATGAATATACACATCATGGATAGGCGGGAAAACAACAGAGGGACGAAATATCGGGCAACATTATCGCCAATGGTGAACACTGTACAGAAGTAATCATTCAAGGTTTCACAAATGCGCTGCCTATCTCTGATTGGAACATTGTTCACGCGAAGATTTGGCACAGCCCTTCGTTTTGTTGATAAAGGCCGCCAAAACGTTGCAAGAAACGAAGCTCAAAACTCGGGTATTGTGACCCGTTGATACTGTTCTTTAGATTTATTAATGCTTTTGTTTAAAAGCATGCGGAGGCCTATTTAACCATTGATTTGAGTTCGGATGCCCTTTCGTTTTGAACGGAATGAACGCATTATACACCTAAATACAACATTTTTCACGTAGCACCATTCCTGGTCAAGTGAGCATGCGTCAGATTGACAGAGACTAACAACAGACGAAAAAAACTCTCAGTAGCATCTAGCACGTCAACGTCACTAGCACGCGCGAAAACAGAAATGACGGCTTCTTCTTTTTCCGCGGTGCTGCGTAGTTAGTTTCAAGGGTAAACATACTGTTTTATAGTTTTATACGCCTTTAAAACTTGCACTCTCGGGTTTCGTTACGTATACCACCGTCAACAGTAAAAAGATCAAGCGTAGAGTCCGCGCCATTTTGAATACGTGTACGAAGCTTAAAAAATTGAGATAGATCATGTACAAGCCCTAGGTCGACGTAATATTCTGATCAAGTTGAGAGAGCCTTTGGGAAATAGTGTTCCTACCTAACCGATGTAAATTTGAAACCGCCCGCCAGCACAAGATTTAGAAAATGATTTCTGTACGTACATAAACAATTCATTACCCTCTCGAAAAATGCCCCCTCACTCTTTGGAGGGCGGTAGAAAGCGCCGATTACCAAGTTCTGTTCGTCTAGAAAAATTTTAGCAATAACGCTTTTATTTCCTTTTATGTCTGCTAATCTTGACAACCGCAAGGTGATCTTAAACATAAGGGCTACCCCAACGCCTTGACGGTTTCTATATCTTCTCATCATATCATAGCCTAGAGGCAAGATTTCAGAATCGGAAATGTCCGGTTGAAGCAATGTTTGTACTATAATTTAAACGAGAGGCTTGTAAGATAGAACAACCCTCTCTAATTACGAACTTTTGTTGATTATACTGCGGGTGTTTATATCACGGCATCGGAAAAACCTTTTAGGTTTGACTGTTGGTCATTGGGGGTCTTGTGATGTGCTAGTACTATGTGCTACAGGAACTCTTTTTCATTTAAACATTGTCCCACTCGAAGACGTTTTTTTCCATCTTTATTTTGTCGTAAACAAGTTGGACTTGTGCACCAGTTTTCCGAATTTCAGCAGTGCTGTTCCACTGCTGCTTCCTAACTTGTCTCGTGGTTGGAGCAAAATCTTCAGATGCTAATATGTTTGTGCCTTTAAGTTTGGAGCAGTTCTTGAGCACCAATGTTTTTTCTCTGTGGTCGATCAGTTTTAGTATAACTGGTCTCTGTTTATTAGGTAGTTTTCGTTCTAGTCGATAAATGCGCTTGACTGAAGATACCTTTACTTGTAGCACCGTAGAAGAGACATCGTCCACCACTTCGTTAGTAAGCGATTCCACTGATTCGTCAATTTGTTCCTCCGCATCATATACAATCAAATGTTTCGCCTGCTGCTATCATCTTATTCGACTAACTTTTTTTCCAGATTGTGGCGGGTTTTTTCGAGGGTTGGTATTGTACGGCCAAATTCATTGACTACTAACACATTGGCTTCCACTTCTTTAGGTTTCTCTTCGATAGCCTCTTGTCTACTTGTCACAATCTTCTGACCATCCAGGAGCTGCTCAAGCATTTCTTTAATGGAAGGGCCGTGATTTTGTTCAACATCTTCAGAGAGTAACAGCAAGGATACAAAAACACCGCGGATATACAAGTACACATCAGAAAAACCGTCCGCCAACCGCTCCTCTTTTACTGCTCTGATGCCGTCAGCGATGTTCTTAAGTTGATTAAAAATTTCGGTAAGATCGAGACCTGGGTTGGTTTCAACATGTGTAAAAACTTCAAAAGTAACTCATACATTTCATGACAGCACTCGACCGCAACAACAAGGCAACACTGCGGGCTCGGCAGCTCAAACAAAAAGTAATTGCTTGAACGACATATGGTTTGCGCACCTGCATAGCGAAAAGGTGGGGATTAGTCGCCCTTGTCGTGGCAAAGCGACCGAGCCCACAGGGAACCGCGCGGTGTCGTCGCTGCTTAATAGCCTTCCAATCACTGAAAGTTGAAGATGGTGGCACATTTCCGGTGATTGTCCGTACTGTTGCCGGAGGCGCCGTTGGCGCCGTCCGGAGAATGGCGGCGTAGGGGAGACGGGGAAGCAGCGGCTGAGGACGCGTGGTTCCGGCGAAAGACGGGAAAGCGTTCGGCCCCTGCACCGTGCGACGAGGCCACGAGGAAAGGGGGGGGCGAACACAAGCACGAGAATGTTTGCGGGCGCCTGCATAGTGAAAAAGTCCACATTAGCGGGGATTTTCGACCTTGTCATGGCCCAAGCCACCAAGCCCTTTTGATACCCCACTGAGAAATTTTGGCCCAACCTCGCGAGTTTCTTTGAAAGACAATCTTTTTGAAGGACCATCTCCTGCTGCCATCCACGCGGGAAAGTCGTCTGGTACTTATAGAAAAAAATCGGTCAGAGAATGCACCCGAAATGTGACTGACTTCCTCCCCATCCCGCTTCTACCGACTAGAAAATACAAGAAAAGATCCCGCCCAAGCAACTTGAGCAGCACTGGGAGACATCGTAGTGAATGTTTTGTCCTGTGGCTCTAAGGGCCGCTCTGCCAAGACCAACTGACAGCAGATGAGAAGCCCGTGATGCTTCAGCACTGCTCGTTACTCCATTGGCAGTGTTCCAACTGGACTCAAGGAACGCTTTTGACCAAGTTAACAACCCCGACATAGTTACGTTTCTGCGTCACAAAGGGATTGTGGACGCAATGCTCGAGTGAATGGACACTTGTTACTACGATATTACCCACAACCTGTTCTAAACGGTCGGCCTTGCGTAGCCATTTCAGTATAAAGGTCAGTGTGACAGGGGTGCCCGATGTCACTAGTGTTTTTCGCCCGGTACCTTGAAACAATCTGTCGGATGGTTGCTACGCATTACATAATGGCTTTGTTCTCGGAAAGGAGAAATTGCGAGTCCTGGCCTATGCGGACGATGCAGCCTCCTTTGTACATCTGTGGCACAGGAGAGTGAGGTTGTAGAGCTGGCTGGCTGCTTCTGCAGCTCCTTTGGGGCAGAAATAAACATGCCCAAGTCAGAAAAAGCTTAGAATAATGAGCGAATATACAAATGTTGACATCTTTTCTGAAATAATTGGAAGGAACGTGTTGGAAACTACCTTAGCAAAAATCCCGTCTTTGAAAAGGCGTTCTTGTCAAAATGGCGGGGCAATCTGGCGACTACCGAGAGGAAAGTCCATCCATAAAGAAGGAGGCACATCGTCATTTTGTGAAGGAATTACTACCAGTGTCCTCGTGTACCCTGCCCTGTTGTGCGGAGCACACATAAAAATGAGCGACGCCACATCAATAAACAAACTCACTGCGTATGCGCCGTCTTCCTCTGTCGTTCAACATACGAACTCATTCTTGTTATCCAACCTGTTTTGGAGTACGGAGAAGGGAGGGTTGGGCCTGGTAAAAATAAAGCTCATGCTGATTTTACACCCCTTCTGTTACTTCGGCGACCAGCCCGATTCGTTCTTTCGTGCGGCTCTACAGAGCCTTGGATCCGCCCACGAAACCAGACAGCTCGCCATGTCAGAGGGCTTTAACCGCAATCGGAGCCACACCAACTTTTACAAAAAGGTTGCTGCTGCATTTTTAACCTTTAAAGAGCAGTTTTCAAGAAAGTACCTCTTCATGGCTACGCCAGGAAGGCTTTAGTGTCACCTATTCGCGAAATTCCTTCCACCGCCTTTTTATCGGCCACCTTCAGAAAACCCAGGGGACGAATGTATTCAGACGTGTGCACCGCTTGCCTGTGCACAACGGTTCCAAAGATTTCTTCTTTTGTTTTTACGCAGGAGTGCTGTCTGTTGCGGCGCCACCGGGGTCTTGGGGTTTTGTTATTCCCCTATGTCTGGATGCATCCTGTGCAGTGAAACGGAGACACCTGTGCACATCTTTTTGGCATGCCACACTCCCAAATAATTTTGGGAATATTTCCACACTTTTTCACAAACGATGGCAAATAGGTCGGTCGAGACCTAAATACTTAGGTTCGAAAGCGGCATGTCATAACCTTTGCTACTGTGTTCTCGCACCGCGCCTTCACTGCCTTCAGAGGGCATAGGTCGACGCTGTTGACTCCCCTGTGAGCGCAAAACCTGCCTGGTGTCACTTTGCTGATAACTCAACATGACCGTTAATGCGCTACAGGGAGCCGAATCTGACAAAAAAAGTGCGCGAGGCATTGGAGCAAGGTAGTCACGCTGTGATCTCCACCAAGACAAAGTAGTCCATCCGGCGACGCAGCTATGTTGCAAGAAAGGAGTAGGCGTAAAGGTGTACGCGGAAATACAGCTTTCGGTAATTTCTACCATCGCCATACCAAGTTTGCGTATCCGTCATTACTTTTTCTCCTTGTCGTTTTGTTTTTAGGCTTTCAGTATCTTAGAATCCGCCACTTGTTACTCACATTTATTTTCCGGATGCACTGAGAGACATGTCCTTATGTAAAAGTTTATTGTTTTTTTTTTTCGTTAATGGATAATCCTTTTTTATTGTATACTTAAGGGCGTAAATGTTTATTGGTAGATATGTGGTATAGTCACCCTGGGCCATGCTCTCGTGCCTTGTATATCATTGCAAATAGAAAATTGTCCATAGCTTTGCACTAAAGTGTGCTCCAAGCCAAAGTTTCTTACTTAAAAAGGACACAGCAAAAGTGGGAAGCGAAAATGTCTAAAGCCAAATGTAGAGAAAGTTGGTAGATATATTCGCTAGCATTCCGACTTTAGATTACCGAAGACTGACTTTGGTAACCACAAATATTCTCAACTGTTATCGTCTAATAGTTTATGGCACATCTTTCGGAACTGGGCGAAATATTTGTAATGCAGTCATCCAAGCAGACGTGGTACTAAGGTGAGTATGGCCGTCAAAAATCTCAGGAAGTGGCAGGAGAAACCATCCTAATGCAGCCAAAGGTGAACAATAGACGTGAGAAGCAGCTGGGACCAGAGAGGAATAATTCAACAAATAAAAAACTTACACATCACTATAAGGCTTGCACCAAGTCTCGGATTGTTCGGCTTGTGTAAATTACGTGCAAATAAAAATTTCTATTGTCTGAAATGCACCTCTAGAATCACAGGTACCCTTGCTTATTCCACGTTACTGAAGACATCATTCAGGTTTAGTACACAGTTTGCAAAATAATCGCAGACATTTAAAGGACCTTTCACAAAAGGTAAACGGCGCGAATACAGTTTGCTCACATATTTTATTGCAGAGAACAAAGGGAAGTGCATTATTTCGTGGCACTTCTCTATGGCATGCGACTATGTGAGTTTGGGTAAGAGAAGAAGGCCTAAATACCTCATTAGTGGGCACACTTTGTCACACAGACAATATCAGAAGAAACAGATCACAAAACGAGTTTCGTTATCTACAGAGAAATATACAGGATCATATGTCAAATATACAGGATCAAACGAGCTAAAGAGTAGGGATCAACGGGATCAAATTAAAGAAGTGATCATGTAAAGATAGTATAAGCCTAGGTGCGAAACGCTAACTACTATGATGCTGAACCATATTCAGTGGAAATCTCTGAAGTGTAATACGTTTGCGTGAAGACACACTTGCCAGCCATCTTTACACAGCCGTACAGCTGCAAAAAGGAATGATGTTGATTTCGTAAAAAGTTTCTACTGTGTGTTCAACAAGAATATGCTGAACAATAAGTAATATTCACACAATAAATCAAGCAATAGAACATTCCCAATGTGTACAAAACCTTTTACATATTCTTTAGTCACTTTGAAAAAGCTTTTGATTTAGAACCCACCCCTGCATTTCTGGAAGCAATATAATACAGGGAAGAGAGGGCACCCGTGAAAGCCTTCTAGGCACCATGAACGAAGGACATTGGCCTTGGTCACTTTTCACTCCATCACTGTGGGTTTCTGAACGCTGAATGCTTGGGTGCTATTCCATGTTCTGTGCCACTGAAGCAGCTGGAACTACATGTACATTGACTGCACTGAATATATGCGAACATGCGCTGCCTTGAAGTACTGCAATGACTGATGATTCGGAGTGCCTGGCTTTTAAGGCCGAATTTACTAAGCATGTTCCCTAAATACCAAAAAATGATGCTTGGTGCAAAGCATGGAGCAAAGTTTGGCTTCCCGACGCACCGCCGATGCCGTAGCGCTTCATGAAGGTGCGCCCACTGATGGAAGCGGTGCTCAAAATTCTCATTGATATGAACTACAAACTAGAAATGCTTCTGCCGCGGTTGACTACAGTCGGCTACATCAAGTACAACCTGAGGTTAATGAATTTGAATGGCTCAGTCGCAGAGAGAACCTAGAAAACTACAGCATTCATGAAACTGAAAATGACACTCTGCTTTCAAAAGTTAAGGAGGTTGGGACAAAGCTAGGTGTCTCCACACTACTGGCAAACAAAGTGATATCTGTGCATATAGTTCCAGAAAAACGAGGAAACGAACAAGGAACAATTTTACTTTTTGCAAAAAAAGAAACCATGACAAGTGGCTTGACAACCGAAAGAAACTGAACCACCCTGGACCGAAAATGTGCATCACTGACAAATTGACCCGATACAGCAGGATGCGGTTCTGTGCTACTCAGTAACGTGCAAAGGTCAATGGTTGCTACATCGCGTGGCATAATGGTCGTTGAGTTTCAATCAGATGCCGAAACGGGTAACAGAGGCACATTATCAAATGCAAAGGTGACGTGTTGGCCTTCACGTTCTTGTTTTGTCAAATAACCAATTCATTCTGCGGAATAAGGCACAATGGAAGACATCACACACGATACTATACGTGAGGTAAAAAAGACCAAAAAACTGTGGGATGATTTCATTTCGTATGTTCATTTGAAGGGGGCCGGTTGGCTGTTATTCAGGTCGCAAATTTAGAACACCTCTATTTTCGCAGATCGGTAACGTCTAAGTGCTATGCTTAGAGCAACATGATATCAGAACGCCGAAAAGGTCCTCCAACTTCGAAAGAACAGCACATATTTTACGAACAGATCATCAGGTTGTGGTGGCGGAGTTTGCAATTGAATCAAGAAGTTATGGCAATATATCTCTTGCAAGAATTTTGCAAAGTACCTCATTATATAAAATTTCGTGAGGGGTAGTGATTCAAATTGTACGTTCAGTATGTTACCGCTTTCCTTGTGGGCACTTTGTAGATTCCTGTCTTTTCTAGACATAGTTTTGCATTTTGTGGCCGCAACAAAATATCTTTGGGAGAGGTCTTCGCCCCGCAGTAGACATAACCAGTCTGATGATAATAATGAACCAATTATATCATTACGGGAGGTGACTTTATTATAAACCTACTTGGGGAGAGCAGCATGGCTATTGCTTTCTTAAGTAATATTGCAACCAGCAGATCTGTACGGCAATCAACAAGCTGGAAAAAATTACAACGAGCACGCAGTCTCTAAATAATCTCTTTATAACACATTTTGGTGGCCAGTTGTTTATGGCTTCGATCATAGCATGTGACCTTATTAATCAGTTTTAGTTCTTTGTCTCTTAAAACAAAAACAAAACTAAACCGGTATAACCCTCATTTCTTAATAGCATTGCTGCTTTTAGGCTGGCCATAGATAATTTCGCCTGGTCTGATGTGACAGCACATACTGATGCAGACAATGCGTAGAATCATTTTTAGAGGTAAATGAACGATTTTAGCACGCGCTTCCCACACAAGTCGCTCATCACCAAGATTACTGCGTAAAGTGCTAAATTTAAGAAAGGATGTTTTGGTTGTTCATTCAATATCGTTATTACAAATTATTTGCAAAGTTTGAAGCTTGCAGAAAAAAACCAAAAAAATATCTCCGGGAGGCAAGAGAGTAGTACAACTATAACATGTTCGAATGATGTCACAGCAACCAAAAAAACTGAAGAAAGTAACATTTTTTTCATTCACCCCAACCGTTGCTCTGCTCCGGAAGAGATAATTATTGATGGTCTCATTGTGATAGGGACAGAAGTGCCTGATGCAGTTAAAGGTTTTTTCTCTGACAGAAAAGCACAACTCATATGCCAATTGCCGAAATTTTATTTCTTTTTGTAGTTGGAATTCTATGCACATGGTTGCGGTTACGTGCCCCGGTATTTTTCTGCATTGATAACAACGAAAAAAAGCAGCTCCCAGGATGCGGAAACTTACAGATATGGCTGGTAAAACACGGTAATGCTATTTTAGCTAGCGCACTCGCATGCATCTTTATTCAGCACCAGCATTTTGGGAGGGTCTTGAATAGATAATACAAATTGGAATGAAATATTTCTGTGAAAAACGTAAACTATTTGCAAACGCCCAATTGGGTTGCTCTAAACACAAAAATATCGAGGCTGCGCGGCTAAACTAGAAGAATGCATTTTGCGATGATTCGAATACAAAAAAGTGATTTTGAGTGTCTTCATTACCTTTCAGCTGGCTTTTCACCTATTACCATGGTCGACACTTCTTTTAAAACTAGAAAAATTTGATTGCGGGGATTCTGTTACAAGCCTTCTTGCACCAAACCTCTCTCATTATATGCACTATGCCTTGAAAATCCCCATTCATCAGTTAAACAAGTTCTTACAGGCGGGGCGCAAGGAAGTATTTTAGGCTGCTTTTTTATTTGTAGAATACTATTTGGCCGATCTTGGTACCAATTCAAAATGCTTAGTATATGCAGGAGGCGCAACTTTGTTGTTGCCTGCAGTTCTTTTGAGGATGCTAATAAAGAAGCCGACATCACACTACACAAAGTGCAACATTGGTTCGAAATTAGCAAGCTAAAAATAAACAAAGAAAATCACCAGCGTTATTGTTTCGACAGTGAAACAATGAAGGTGCGGTTCCTACTCATGTAATTTTCGGTCCTGACACCGTAGTGTTGGAAAAATGTCGGGTGTAATCTTCAAAAGCCGTTTAACCTGGGAAGAACCTGGGAATAAAAATGTTTACAAGCTTTCAATTGTTACAGGAAACGTGAGCCGGCACCGTTAATTATTACCAACAAAAGATAAATATCTGTAAAATAAAGTCTAATTATATCTCATCGGAACTATGCTCAGTGTGGGGAACAACTGTGGTAAATGAGCAGAAAATTTTGTTGCGCAGAAAATAGTGCTTCGCTCTATTCGCAACCTTGGTTAATGCGTACACGGCTCACTTATTTGAAATGCCCAACACTACAAAGATATTTGTCATGTACCTCATCAGGCTGGTCGACGCGTACACAAAAGTGATAAGAAAAGGGGATAATGTACGTACACTTGCCCGCCTATGTGATAATGAATATGCTTATGCCAGCTGAAATCCGGAACACTGGCAGTTGCCTACTTGTCGCACAGGTTAGTATTTGCGAACTGTATCCAGCACGTTGCCCATTCTTTTAGGTAAATTCCATGCGCGAAATCTTCACCATAAATACAAGTTTCCTCGGGGAGCCTAGAATACGTGCTTAAGTAAGTGTTTATCGTTTGGTATATTCTTCTTCCCTTATTCACCGTTCTACAAGCACGGGTTTTTGGTTTAGTTGTTATACTCTACCCATTTTCAGCGTTGCACTTTACATCATGCTGTGTCCTAAGGGGCTAGACTCAGGCTCCTCAGAGGATAGTTCAGAGTGTTTAAGGCCGTTTCTTTATTTTTCGGCAAATGTACCTTTGTTATCGACCTTTTATTTTTGTACTGCCTAAGTTTTTGATGACGTTTATTTTCCCCCCCTTTTTTTTACTTCATTTTGGTTGGGCTCAATTATGCCCAGGCGACGTAATGCAGAACTCTTTTTGCATGTGTGTTTGTGTAGTAAGGTTGCTGCAGTGGTCTGCAACCACATGTTTTCGTTTATTGGCCAACTGCTGTCACGTACCCACGGGGCTGGTGGGGCAATTGAAGTGCATTGGAAGCATTTGACCTCAGCGCTTGCCATGTAATAAACATATTGAAGTGAAAATAAACTTGTCTTCATTTATATCTTTGTCTTTCAGGTTTGCAACGCTTCAGTCTTGATAAATAAGACGGCAAACTACCATTAAAAAGTGGTCAAGAAACTCTAATCAGAAGGTACGGTCGTTAGGATAAAAATAATTGCAAACAATCTAAATGTGGCTTAGTCGAAAACGCAGCTCACTCTAAGGTAAAGGAAGTTTATTGGGGCTAACTAGCCTCCCCCTAACAACTAGAAGAATACAGAGGAGGCGAAGCAGCAGTCTACAAAGTAACATGTGCAGGCAAGTGTCGAAACATCCACAAAAGCGGCGTCTGCTCTGCCGGCCTCTATTTTTCGGCGCGAGTATTTCTAGAGCCCTCGATTTACATCCAGAGTATTCTACATCAAAGGAGATTATTCTAGGCTAGTGATTTTGTGGTGCAACACTCTTCTTATCAGAAGGAGATAAGCCGTGCGGCATAAAAATAAACAATACAACACGCGCTTCGCCTTTGACACAGATAACACAGCCCGGCGTGGCGGGGCGGTAAAAGCAACAACATAAATAAACCAATCCGATGCATGGTTCGCGGCATTACCCCCATCTAAGCGTGCATAAACTCGATGATAAAAAAAACTACAGTCCTGACAAACAATAACCACAAAAAGTCCGTCATCTTGCTCGGTAGGGTGTGAAGGAAACCAGGTGGACGACTTTTTTCGCGTGCGTCGTCGTAAATCCGGAATCTCCATCTGAGATCACTTCGTAAATACGTTGGAAACACCTGGTAGAATCTGGTATTGTCCGAAATAGATTCGCAGAAGCTTCTCACTGAGTCTCAATCGTCGGATGGGAGCCCAACCCCACACACAATGCCCTCGGTGGTACGCGGCATCGGTGGTTGTAGCATCCTGCATCCACCTGCTGCTGGTCCGCTGTATGAACTCAGGCGAGCTGGTGGGCCTCCTCCAAACAGCGAAGGTATCCTTGTACGTCGACGTTGAGGTCGTCGTCTTCTACGTACGGAAGCATGGCGTCAAGCAACGTAGTTTGACGTCTTCCGTGGATAAGCGTGAATGGTTTCATCTACATAGTTTCCTGGATCACTGTCTTAAACGCAAACGTGGCATACGGGAGGACGTCGTCCCAATTCTTATGTTCAATGGTGACGTACATAAACAGGATAACCCCGGTTCTGCTAGTCTGTTCGTTTCAGGTTGCTACGCCTTCGTTCTTTGGTGATCCGTGTAGCTGTAGCGTAAGATTTTGTGCGTAAGCCCCACAATAAAGGCCATTCCGGGGTCTGTAATTAGGACTTCAGGGACTCCATGTCACAGAACAACTTGGTTTACAAAACACTTCCGCAACTTCTTGTGCAGTTCCCCTCGGAAGAGTGGTGGTCTCTCCGTAGCGCGTCATGCAGTCTTTCGGTACAACAATGCACTTGTTCTCGGATCGTGACGTTAGGAACTCGCCCATGAGATACACCCCAATCAGTTGAAACAGGTTTAGAAGACCATCAGTTGAAACGGCTTAACAAGAAGTTCGATCGGCTGTAGAAGACCAGCGGGTCTCTTCGCGGCCGTTTTTCGTCCCCTGAAGTAACGGCAGCTGCTGACGTAGTCGGACGCATCGGTTGTAAGAAAGGGCCGCTAGTACTTCGCCTTAATTTTTTTCATAGTGCACGGTGTGCCCAGATGTCTGGAAGGCAGGTCGTCATGGCGCGCTTCTAAAAGTTCGGCACGAAGATCTGCGGGGATGACAAGAAGATTACTTGTCCACCTTCCAGCGTTAAAAGTTTTATTCATGGGCTCAGAGTGTAAACAGGCTGAATGCCTGTATGTTGCATCAGGTAGAATCGAGATAGTCAATGATGACGGGTAACTCGGTGTTGCCACGCTGCTAGGAGGCTAGTTAACTTTCCGTCACGACTCCAAAGGATGCGCCGTCTTCATCGGAATCTTGTGATGGCGGGTGGATTGGACATGAGTCAGGCAGACGGTGTTGAAAATGTTTTCTGCAAGTTTTGTAGGGTATTGTATAGTTGAATTTTTGGTGGGGCAAGGTACACCTACCTAGATGTTCAGAGGTATCGTTCGAATTCGCGAGCCAACACAGCGCCTGGTGGTCTGTCGGAACCTTGGATGGTCTTCTACAAACGTACGGGCGATATTTTAAAATGTCATGGCAGTCTTTCCTATAGGCTTAGTAGTTTCTCTTCCATTGTCAGACCACGGCTCACATTGAGAATGACTTTTTCGTAACCGCCTTTCTTTTCGATATAGACAGCCCCTAATCAAAATGCCCTGTTGTCCGTGAGCACTTCAGTTTTGGCGTTTCATCAAAATGGGCGAGCACAGGCGGGTGCTTCACCCGTTCTTGCATCTCACAGAATCGTTCTTCTTGGGCGCTTTCCCTAATGAAAGGGGTGTTATTTTTGCAAACCGCGTGAGTGGCTCTGCAATCCCTGCAACGTTGGCGACGAAGCGCCGGTTGTACGCGCATAGTCCTAGAAATTTTCGCCCGCATTTCTTGTCCTTTGCTCTGGGAAATGTTGCTATGGATGAAGTTGTTCTCGGGTCAGGCAGTACTCCCGCGGCATGCACGACGTGGCCCAATAACTTCAGTTCTTTTTAGGCGAAGCGGCACTCTGCAGGCTTCAGCGTTAACCCCGACGTACGGATGTTGTAGAGTACCGACTCCACCCTTGCAAGGTTTTCGTCGAAAGTCCGGGTGCATACCAGTACATCGTCGAGGTATACGAGACAGGTGTGCCACTTCAGGCCAGCTAGCAAAACGTCCATGACTCTTTGAAACGTTGCTGGCACCGTGCATAACTCAAAAAGCACCACCTTGAACTCGTATAGCCCATCCGGGGTTATGGACCGAGTATTCTCTCGATCCCTTTCGTGCACCTAAATTTGCCAGTAGCCCGTCTTCAGAATCATCGATGAGAAGTACTTCGCGTGGCAGAGGTGGTCGAGGGCGTCGTCGTTTCATAGATGGGGCACAGGTCCTTTAAAGCGATTTTGTTCAGTCACTGGTAGACAACACAGAACCTTAATATGCTATATTTCTTCTTTACCAGAACTACCGGCGAAGCTTAGGAGCTTTCTGATAGCTGTATAACGTCGTCGCTGGGAATGTTGTCGATTGTGACTTGTGTCCGGATGGCTTCGCGCTCGTATGAAGACTGGCGGTATGGTGACATCTTCGGGTATAACTCGGTGCTTTGCTAGCAGTGTCAGACAGATTTTTGAGTTCGACAAAAAACACTCGTTGTAGGGACTCAGCAAAGCCAATAATTTATTCTGTTTTTCTGTCGGCCGCGCCTGTCGTAGGTCAAAAAGACCGGGAAGCTTGAAGATATCTTCGGGTGTGCGCTCTTAGTCGGCCACCGCGATCACGTCACTTGCTGCTCTCGTTTCTTCGAGGAACACCAATGGAGCTCCCTCATTTAAATTCTGGTACTCCTAGGTGAATTTAGGACCAAAACATGGGATTTTTGTTGCCTAAAGCGTGTAATGCCTCTTGCGGTAAAGAGATCATAGCCTAGAGGAAAACTAGGCCATCAAGCTTGCGCGGGTTGGAAGTGACATGATCTTCCGCGATCCTTACAGAAGCACATTGTACGGGATTCCGTTCCGGCGTTATGGAATGATCGGAGGAAATGCGCAATCGACTTGATATTCAGATCAAATATTGTACGTTTGTATGTCAAAAATTTTATTCCGAGATTACGGCGTGAGAGCGGCTGGGCATGCGTTTTTCTACCAAATGTTATTCTCTTTCCTTTCGCACGAGGGTCGCGAACGTTTTAAAGAACCCGCTTTTTAAGAGACTCCAGTGAGTAAGGGAACTTTTTTTGTTCTCGAAACAAGTTTGAGCGGAATCCTGCAAAAAAGAACATATTCCGAAAAGTTTCTGCCTTGTCACACTTGTCAAACATCAGGACGCGCTCCGCTTTCTCCAACTAGTCCCCGTGGTCTTCACCGAGGATCCGCGGAACGAGGGTGGTTCCTGGAGCTTTTGCAGGACGATAGGAGGAGTGGCTTTTGCACCGTGTTGTCGGTTGCAGCGGTCTTTCTCTTGGTTGGTTCTGCTAGGACACCAAACTCGGCTGGTAGACCTTGAAGTCAGTCCCTTGCTCGGCTTGGCCTGGCTTCTCGGTTTGCAGAGGGCTTAGGAAACATGAAGGGCACGTACCCCGCAACTTACCAGATGTCACCTAGGAAAAATAACGAAGTTGACACGATGGTAACAGAACTTTACTATAGCGAACTTGTGCTCTCCCAACAGCTCAAAGAATGCAGAGGTGGGGAAGCAGCTGTCAACAAAGTGACGGGCGAAGATAAGTGTCAGCAAATCAACTACCGCGGTGTCTGCTCTGCAAGCTTTGACCTTTAGGCGCGAGTGTTTCTCGAAACGTCGGTTTACATGGAGAACGTTGTAGATCAAAGAAGGTTCATTTACTGTAGTGATGTTGGTTCAAAACACTATCCTTATCAAAAGGAGATAACCCGTGCGGCATAAAAATACTAGAACACGCGCTTCGCTTGGGACACCGATAACACAGCCCAGCGCGGCCGGGCAGTAAAAGCAAAAATATTGTTACGGTGACGTGAAGGAGGACGTGTAGCCAAGCGGTACAAGAGGTATACGCACAGTGTATTTACAATCGCGAGAGCACCCCGCAGGCCAGGCGCAAGATCCTCTTCTACTTCGACATCTAGCTCGCTTTTCGAGTCCGCGTGCGCTACCGTCATCTTCTTTCGGCTAGTATCTGGCACATGTCCCAAGGTGGTGCATAGGCTATGCACGTACCATAGCATAACCCCCGCGGAGGAAAGCGCCGTCTCGGTGCTAATTATAGCGACGCGGGTCGCGGACCGTGGTACGGTTTGAGGCGCGCTACGTGAACAACGTCCGTTGTTAAACGGTTGGAAGTTGGCGATGGCATGGCCGGTGTTATTTCGTACGTGACATCGGTGACCTGTCGGATGACACTGTAAGGACCAGAATAGGGAAAGACGAGTTTTTCAGAAAGTCCCACGCGGTGCGACGGCGACCACAGCAGAACAAGTGATCCCGGCGGGAAGTAAAGGTTTCGGTGTCGCGAGTCGTAGCGCGCCTTTTGGGAGACTTGTGATGAGAGAAGGTTAGAGCGGGTCAACTTGGCGAGCGTGGTCGGCACGGGCGATGGCGGCTTCGGCATACTCAGTTGTGGGTAGAAGGCGGTAAAAGGCTGTCGAGCGGCAAAGATGGCTCGCGGCCGTAGAGCAAGTAGAATGGGGACGAGCCTGCAGTGTCGTGACGGGACGAATTGTAAGCGAACGTGACGTAAGGCAACGCCACGTCCCAGTCGCGATGGTCGGTGGAGACGTACATCGACAACATGTCTGTAAGCGTCCTGTTGAGCCTCTCCGTGAGGCCGTTGGTTTGCGGATGGTAAGCAGTGGTGACCTTGTGTTGTGTTGCGCACGCACGAAGAAGGTCCTCAACAACTCGGGACAAGAAATAGCGGCCTCGATCAGTAAGAAGCTGGCGAGGTGCTCCATGATGAAGAATTACATCGCGTAGGAGCAAGTCGGCAACATCGGATGCGCAGCTTGTGGGGAGAGCCGGGTAATGGCATAGCGTTTCGCGTAATCGGTGGCGACTGCTACCTACTTGTTGCCCGAGGTAGACACCGGAAACGGACCGAGAAGATCAACACCAACCCGATAAAGTGGCTCAGTGGGGATGTCTAACGGTTGTAGGAGACCGGGTGGTGACGCGGTGGGCTTCTCGCGGCGTTGGCATAGGTCACACGTGGCCACATAACGTTTGACAGAACGGTAAAGGCCGGGCCAAAAAAATCGACGCCAATCCACCCCGCGAATGTGGTTGCAAAGCAAAGCTGTAAACGGCACCCATAACGATTACCCATGCGACGTCACTTAAATTCACTCACATCGCTTAAAGATAGTAAAACCAGAGAAAGTGAAATGCGATTAACACACGATTTATTACTTCTGAGAGATATTTTTGGTAAGGTTAAATCAAAGCATGATGCATGAACGGTGTTTGGTTGAGTTGTATTGGGGGTAGCACAGATGGAAACTTTTTTATATAAAGCTCCAACCCGGGTGTTAGACGATCTGCCTCCGTCTCTGCGCCGCGGACGGAGGGGACGAGATTTGCGGCAGAGAAGGAGGAGGAGGAACAAATACTTGTGTTCAGATTTCTGAACGGCCCGGAGTGCAGCCCTGGAGAGTGATTCCTTCTTCTGTGGGGCCCATATGCAGTCCGCGCGGCCTGTGTTCTGTCCACCCGCTGAAGCTGGGTAGGCAGAGAGGGCCTGGACAGCAGCATCTCCGATTGCTCTTGTTGGGTAGTTAACGAAAACAGAGGAGGGTGCTCAGGCTAAGTCGCACACCCCGATTACGGGGCGGAGTGTTCCTACTTCTGAGCAAAATTTACATTCAGTGTCATAGCGATTCGGATGCATTAAGTGAAGACGTGTAGGCTGTGCACCCCGGATTGTATGAGCCGTACGGTAGCTTGTTGTTCTCTGGAAAGGTCAGGGTAAGGCGAAGGTACGTAGGTCTGTCTCAGAAGGCGATGATGCTGGGTTATCTCCCTGAATGTGACAAGCGGGTGTCTGTCCTCGTGCAGCTCCATAGCACGGGAGGTAAAGCGCAGGCTTGTTGGGTGGGCGTATTTGTTGCCCTCCATTGAAGCGTGAGGGGGTGTACAGATGAGCTGAATGGAACCGTTTGGGGAGTGGTTTTTTAGCACGCGCAGTGCAGGTCAGGACACCCAACCCGACTGGTAATTCCAGTAGGCTTGCTGGGAATCGGTGACTACCCTCCGAACCCCTGCTTGAGTGAGACCAAAGGTGATGGCTGCCTCTTCTGCTGCCGTCATTTCTTGGGTCCTAAGCGAGGTACACGCAAGGAGGTTGGCTCTGGAGGTAGCTACGAATGATGGCGTATTGCTGCCCTCGATGTTTGGAGGCGCCTGTGTAGATACTGCATGATCCCCACCGAGGGTGGTGTTTAGCGCTTGAGCCCATGCTTTTCGGTGACCCTCGTCATGTGAGGGTTGATATTTCTAAGCAAAGAGAGCATCTTTAGTTTTAGTCGCCAAGAGTTGGAGTACGTCAAGCGAGTGACATTCTGGGCTGCCCAGCCAATCTGGTAAGCATGCGGTTACCCATGCAGTTCTGAGTCGGACCTTCTGGTTAGAAAGATGGCCTTCTATCAGCTCTTCCACCGTGTTGTGGAGCCCCATGCTAAGCAGCCTCTGTGTGACGCACTCATGAGAAGACCAATGGCCTGCTCGAACGCCTTTCTAATCATTATATAAAGCATCGCTATGTCTTCCTTGTTGAGAAGAAGACAGGGGGTTGACGTAAGTGACCATCGAGAGGACAAAAGCTTCAATTAATCGAAAGGTACAGGATTCCTTTAGGCCTCGCTTCTTCATGGCAACTCGCCTTATCATGTGTATGATTTGATTAATGCTGTTTTTGAGGCGCTGCAAGGAGACACCACTCTTGGTGTTAGGCTCGAGATGTAGGCCCAGGATCTTGATGCTGGGGCTTGGAGTGATGGCCTGGCCATCAAGGAATATTTGAATGTATTCCTTGATTTGGCGTGAGGGCGGACGACAAGGAGCTGTGATTTTTTACGTGAACACTGGAGGCCACAGGCTTTAGCACATTGGCGTACTAGAAGTGAGATGCCATGCATTGGTGTGAGCTTCCTTTAATTTTTGTAACTTTTAGCACATGAGCAAGGTGGGCAGAGGGCCGCTAGATGGGCGTGAGTTGTCGCGTGATGCTTTCACGTGGCATTCAGCGAGAACGCAAGGGGTAAACCCGTAGATGTGCTTGGTGAGTACATCACCTGTCTTCCCCTCTTCGCGTGGGCTCGTAGCTAAATCGGTAAGACAACGGGCTCTTGCTTTGTTAGTCTATTAGTTCCAGGTTCGATTCCCGATGGTGCCATTAAATTATTTATTTGTTCGCTGGAGTTTTCTGGTGACACCAACGGTCGCGAAAGAACCTTTGGGGGGTAGAGGTAAAAAGCTTTGCTTTAAAAATCGACGACGCACACGGTCGTACGTTCGGAAACACCGAGGTGACCAGCCGTAGGTAGGTCGTGAAATTGTTTGAGGATGTCTAAACGAAGGTGGTTAGGGACAACAAGCAGGAGCTCAGGGCCATCTGGACGGAGATTCTGGCGGTAAAGGATGCCATCCTGGAGTCGAAACAGATGAGTGGTAGGTGCAGGGGAGCCGATGGTGAGACTGTCGATGATGGATGTCAAAGAGGGATCGCGACGCTGCTCATCACCGATGTGGAGTAATCCCGAAATGGACAACAAGCAGGATTGGACAGAGGCTCAGGAGGGTCAACCGGATAACGAGATAGACAGTCAGCCTCCCGATGAAGGCGACCAGACTTGTAGACGACGGAGAAAGAATAGTCTTGAAGGCGTAGTGCAAGCGACCCAAGCGTCCGGTGGGATCTTTCAATAAAGAGAGCCAACATAACGCATGATGATCGGTGACAACAGTGAAGGGCCGTCCGTACAGGTAGGGTGAAACTTTCCAACGGCCCACACAACGCAAGGCATTCCCGTTCGGTGATAGAAAAGTTGCGTTCGGCAGGCGGAGGAGACTGCGTACGCGATAACGCGTCGTGCCATCCTGGCGTTGAGCCAGTACGGCGCCGATCCCGTGACCGCTGGCATCGGTTCGCACTTCGGTAGGAGCGGCTGCGTTGAAGTGGGCTAAAATTGGGAGAGTAAGGATGCGAAGAGGGTGTGAAAGCGCTCATCTTGGTCGATACCCGAGAAGAACTTAACGTTTCTTGAGAAGGTCAGTGAGAGGACGGGCGATATCAGCAAAGCTTTTGATAAACGTCAAAATAAGAACAAGTCCGACAAAGCTCCGCACGGCGTCTGTAGAACACGGAACCCGGAAGTTCTTCACGGCGTTGACTTTGTCGGGTCAGGCTGAACTCCTTCAGCGCCGACGAGATGGCCGAGGATCGTAATGCGGCGGCGAGCAAATCGACATTTAGAAGAGTTTAGTTGCAGGCCAGCATGTCGGAAAAGGGAAAGGATGTCTGCAAGGTGAGATAGGTGAGTTTCGAATGATGGGGAAAACACAATGACGTCATCCAAGTAACACAAGCACGTCGACCATTTGAATCCACGAAGTAGAGAATCCATCATTCTTTCGAAGGTCGCTAGCGCATTGCACAACCCAAATGGCATGACCTTGAATTGGTAAAGGCCATCGGGTGTGACAAAGGCGGTGTTTTCCCGGTCCATCTCGTCGACAGAGATCTGCCAATAGCCCGAGAGGAGGTCAATTGAGGAAAAGAACTTAGCCCAATGAAGGCAGTCGAGGACGGCGTCTATTCTTGGCAGTGGGTATACGTCCTTCTTGGTTATTTTATTGAGGTAGCGGTAATCGACGCAGAAGCGCCAGCTGCCGTCTTTCTTTTTCACCAGAACCACTGGGGACACCCACAGACTGCAGGAAGGCTCGATGATGTCTTTATCGAGCATTTTTTTTACTTCTTTTTGGATTACATCGCGTTCCGCATGAGACACTCGATAAGGTCGCCTGTAAATTGGCCTGGCATCGCCTGTGTCAATCCGGTGCTTCACTGCATGCGTTTGACCCAAGGGGCAGTTTTGGAAGTCAAAAATGTCGGAATACGATAGAAGAAGCTGGCGTAGTTGTTGGGCTTGTGGTCCTGAGAGTTCGGAGCTGATCATTGCGCCAAATTTCTCCGCTAAGTTCGGGGTATATATGAGGTCACGAGAGGAAGCCGGTAGAGAAGTGTCGACGGTTAGCGCAGAAATGTCAGTGTCGTGCAGTGGAGAAACTGAGGGATGAAATTCCTTGGGGAAGTACTTGGGAATGCAATCCAAAATTCAGAATTGGAAGGATGGTGTGGTTGTTTTTGATGGTTACCAACAGAGTTCGGCAGGATCACATTGTGCGTTAGGAGAACGTTGGTTGCAGGGACACGAGGTACGCACCGTCGGGGAGAGGGTGGCGAGAGGACAAGGGAACATGGGTGACGGCTTCAGGGCGCAGACGGATGAACTCAGCTGAACATAACGACGGTGAAACTGAGGCGTCTGGAGCATCGGGCGAAAGCGGTACCTCGAGGCGTAGTAAACCCGTCGCGCAATCTATTAGTGCAGAATGTTCCGACAAAAAGTCAAGGCCCAGAATCAAATCATGCGTGCACGTTTCTGACACAGACTGTCGTTGTGTGGCCTCCAATGGTTACACGGGCCGTGCACATTCCGGTAACGGGCGGTGTCCCTCCATCAGCGACACGAACATGCGACATGGTTGGCGTCAAAACTTTACGGAGGCGACGACGAAGGGGAGCACTCATTATCGAGATATGTGCGCCAGTGTCTATAAGAGCGGTGATCGGAACGCCGTCTACTTCAACGTCGATTAAATTGTCTCTAGTCGGCAACGTCAAAAGAGGATTTTCGGGCTCGGGTCGGAATGCAGCGTCACCTCTGGGCGCTGCATCCATCAGTTTTCCGGTGAGAAGCGTCGAAGGGGCGCCGACGGTGAAAGGTGTCGGCGCTGCGGCGAACGTGAATGGTGGCGCGGCGGCGGGGGCGAGCGTCCAAATCGGGAGGCAGAGCGTCCGGCATTAGCGACGGATTCTGGCGACGTGCGAGGGGAAAAACGGTGGGTCACGTCAGTCGAGTAACGGTCTGCCGAGAAGTTGTTCCTGGAAACTCGAAGCTAATGGTTCTGACAGTACCGAGTGACATGGCCAACACGGCGACAGGTGAAACAGATGGGCTTATCATCGGCGGTTCTCCAGTCAGCGGGATTTCGGTAGCGTGGAGGGCCGGACACATAGCGAGGTCCAGGTGGAGCATAACTGTGGCGGGCGGAAGGAGGACTCAGCGACAATACTTGCTGCATACCCATGTTGCTAATCTCGTCTCGAACGACAGCTTGCATCAGCGAAATGGCTGCAACAGGGCTGTCGACCGAATGGGGCAGAGTAACGGCAGGAGGAGTGGCTTCCAGTTCGCGGCGCACTATTCTTTGGACTGTGTGTTCGAGTGAGTCGGGGTGAGAAGTCGCGAAAGAAAACGGCTGGGGGGATGGTGGCTCGCAGGAAGAAGTCGCAGCGGTGTTGGGCAACCGTTGAACTGCTGCGTGATGCGGCGACTCTTCGCTTGCTCCAACAGTCGCCATTCGTTTAAGATGGCATCAACTGTAGTGCAGCCCTTACACATTAGCAAGTGAAAAGCGTCGTCTGCTATTCCCTTAAGCACATGCGCAACCTTGTCCTGTTCAGTCATCTTCTCATCGACCTTAAGGCAGAGAGACAGGACGTCGTGAATGTAAGAAATGTACGGTTCGGTCGATGTCTGGGCACGGGATGCAAGTTCTGCTTTTGCGCGTAGCTGACGTTGGAGGGGATTGCCGAATATTCTCAAGAGTTCGGATATACAGTAGTCCCAACTGGTTAACTTGGCTTCATTGGTTTCATACCACGTTTGTGCCGCACCTCTCAAGCAGAACAGAAGATTGGCAAGCATGAACGTAGGGTCCCAACGGTTGTGGGCGCTGCCCGCTCGTAGCGCTTTATCCAATCTTCAACGTCAACATCGTCCGTGCCAGTAAAGAAACCGGGCTCTCGGGGCTGTGAAACGACGACCAGTGGAGGCGACGACTCGCTCGGCGGAGTCATGCTGGCAGGAGGAATATGACGGCCCCTTCGGAGATGCGTGATGAAGGATCACGACGCCTTTAGGCTCGGATAGCCGAGGCGAGAGGGAGGGGATGTCTGGGCACCTACACCAAGATGTTACGGTGACGTGAAGGAAGACGTGTAGCCAAGCGGTACAAGAGGTATCCGCACAGTGTATTTACAATCGCGAGAGCACCCCGCAGGCCAGGCGCAAGATCCTCTTCTACTTCGACATCTAGCTCGCTTTTCGAATCCGCGTGCGCTACCGTCATCTTATTTCGGCTAGTATCTGGCACATGTCCCAATGTGGTGCATAGGCTATGCACGTACCGTAGCAATATAAACGAATCCGATGCATGGTACGCGGCAGAAGTAACCGGAATCTCTACGCCTTTGAAAAACGTATGCGTAAAGAAACGTATTCTTACAGAATTGAAAGAGGGCCAAGGTAGTTACGGTATTTAGGAAAGGTAACAAGGAGTTGACAATTAAAGACCAATATTATACTTTTCCAGTTTGAGCAAGATCATAGAATAGTTACTTGCTAAACGCTTCACTAACTATCTAAGAAAATGTAATGGAATAGATAATTCACAGTTCGGTTTTTGTGCGGGCAGTTCCACTGGTTTGGCGTTACTATCCTTAACTGATTGTATTAAACATCTATTGACTGTGGTGAATATGTTGACTCGCTATTCTTAGACTTCATAAAAGCATTTGATACCATCAATCACAAAATTTTATTAACGAAACCAGAAGCATACGGTATAACCTGTCCAGCACTTACCTTACTAAAAAATTACTTAGTTGATAGGCAATACCTGGTCCCCGCTGCTGGCAGATCACCGACTGTAAAACTGTTAACCAAGGTGTCCTGCAGCATTTCATTCTCGGTCCCTTATTGTTTATTGTTTATATCAATGACTTACCCAAATTTTTACCTCCCTACAACTTCCTTTTATACGCTGACGATACCTCAAAACACTATAGTATCCCTAACTGATAAATTAAACGCTGCTTTAACGGATGTGACCGAGTGGTGCTGCAGAAATATTTGAAATATAATTCTACTAAGACCAAATGTATCATCTTTAGAAGCAGTCAGAAAGTATTAGGTATGTGAACAGAATTAGATCTTTGCTTTAATCCTAACGTATCACAGGATTGCGACCAAATTTCTGGGTATAATTCTTGAGACTAACCTTAAGTCCACTTCTCACGTCGATCATATGAGAAAAAAGTGGCATTTAGTAACCGGGCTCAAGGCACGACCGTTTTTTTCCAACCAAGGCTTTGTTATCACTTGACTACGCCTTCATGCATAGTCATATCAACTATGGAATCACTGCTTGGGGTATCACATATCACACCCACCTATCATCTATTGAGCAAAATCAAAACCAAGCTATTCGAATCATTACTAGCAGCCATCGCCGTTCCAGTTCATTACCCCTACTCCGCGGAAAATCCGTTTTATCTGTCACAGCCTCGTGTGATTATAACTTCGTTTTTTTTCTTCAAAATACTCAACAACCAATTCTGTTTTTAATTTCATGACGTTGGTACTTTAGTATATCAAAACAATACTAGATTTGTCTTCAATATCAACTTGTTGTTACCCATGGTAATAACTAATTGAGGCCACCATACATCTCATTTTGCCACCATTATTCTGCGTAACCACCTGGCACCGAACATTAGGTCATCACATTATATATACAGCTTTAAAAAGTATCTGAAAAATCTTCTTCCGACCTGATATGTTTCTTCATTTCTTGGTTTTGTTGGTTTGACTTTTGTTATATGATTGCGCAGTTGTTTTTTCTGGTCTTTTAAAGCGTTGTTATTGAAATGTGTATAATGATAATTTGCTCTTTCAATGCCTTTTATTGTACATAGCTTTTTTGTTGTTGTTTGATCAAGCTTCCTAATATTTTGGTATACTCTATATGTAAACCGTGCACTACATGTTTTTTTTTCTTTTTTTTTCCTTCACTCCTATTTTATTAAATTTGTTTTCGGTTCCACTGCTGCTTCTGTAACGTTTTTCCTGCACTTCGCCATCGTGAGTGCCAGTGCAGTCGCTGACTTCAGGACTCTTGGCTGTAAAATTTTTTTGTAACAGTTTACTTTTGATGAAGAAACTTCAACTTGACTTGACTCAAAAGTGAGCCGTTTTCTTTATGAAACGAAACGTCAGCCGATTAGAAAATGTACCTAAAGAAAGCAAGCTACTGTAACTTTAACGGCTCCAGAAAAATCCGTCGCTGAATAGGTACGAGATAGAAAACTATTGGCATGCATTCCTGAATAATTCAAAGTAAGCCATTCCTGTTATTGGAAAAAGAAATTTTAAACCACGCACACTGCCGGTAATGGCACACGGAGCTAAATATTGGCTCCTCACTACACAACTAAAAAGGAAATTTAGGAAAGCCTTACGAGCCAGGGAGCGAAAAATGAAGAAACACTCAAAGACAGAAAACAAGCTGCGCAAATGAAGGAGGCAATGAAAGTATAAGGTAAGATGTTTAAAATGAATAAAATAATGGGCTTCAAAAGGCAACGGAGTGAGAAGACATGACAAACGGGGGCCAACAAGGGCAACAGATTGTGTGCCGTGAGATAGATATACAAGGGGAAGACCAATTTGTTTGTCGGGAGACAAAATAAAAAAATTCAGTGGCAGAGAATTTACTTGAGCAGCACTGGCAACGGGCGGTTAGAGGACAATAGGAGTTGCCTTTTTTGTGCAGTTGACCAAATTAATCTGGTGATAATGAAGGTGATGATGGTGACGATATCCCAAAGGCATACCAATACAGACGTGAAATATGCTCAAATTCATTAATTTGTTTAAGGTGTACACAACACTGGAACAGGAAACAACGCATTTGCGCAATAGAGCTTGCCCAGGTAATTTATGAAAAGAAAATGATTTGTTGGTATATTTTGTAGTATTTCGAAGTATAAAAACATTTCCAGGACAAACCCATATTCGTAGTCGCTAATTGGTGGTGTTACTATATTGTAAATATATTGAGATGTGCTAAAATATATTTCTTTTTAATGGCGATTTTATACTCAAATGAGGCACATATATTTTGTAGTTTTATGTTATTTTTTGAATTGTGTATAGCAAACTCCCGGCGGGTACATCATTTCGCGTATCACTTGTTTGCAGATAATGTGGCTGGTATGTATAATTGCGTGTCATAATATTGGGAAATTGCTAGCCGATTAGGTTTCACTAAACCAAATTTACCCCTTCACAGACAATTTTGGAAACCAAACGCCATCTTGAGGATACCATCATTTCTAGGGGCCGTGAAGAGAATGCATACTGTTTAACTTTTTCAGAATTTTTACACAACTTGTGCTGATCATCCATCTTCTGAGAAACAACATGCGATATGAGTTTTAACGCTCAAAGAGTATAAATTATTACCGAAGTAACAGAAAAAGAAACGTGCAAATTACTCAGAATATGGTTAAAAAGGGGCGGACGTTTTAATATTAAAAGGCCTGTTTGGAATAGTGAGGTCACCTGATACCAGATGTTTGGAAGATGTCTGTTAGGAAATGTGTTTGATGCTTTGAAGCAAAAGTCAACCCTTCCAGGGAGCCTTCAGGAACTCTTAGGGCACGTTTGATATGACTTAGGGCACGTCTGATATGACATGATATGACATTCATGACTACGGGGCATACAGTACCATGCAAGTAATTATCGAAGCTATGGGCTGAACCTAGACAACTTTAAACAACTGGTACCAGCAAATACAGTTTCTGCGCTTTATTGCAGTTTTTAGACACAATGTGGAAAGTGAAAGTACGAGATACAAGTGTCCTTATCAAGGCCATGTGTTGGAGCACAGGTTTTAATGGTATGCATGTTTAGATGTCTCATTCAAAAATGCCGCCAAGAACAAATTTTTTCGAGTTTTTTTTCTTTTCCGGTGCTGTGTGCATCCTGTATTGAACAGAAAAAAATAAAGGGGTCAAGATTCCACTGAACATAATAAATTTAAAGTGCGAGCAGTAATTCGCTGGAGAGGCTGTACCACCTTCCGTGCTTTTCGCTAACAAACCATTACACTCTTCTCCTCCTGGCGGACTCCTCTCGAGATAAAATAAACGGGTGTTTATTCAATCTATATCAGTTTTTTCTTATCTGCATTCCTAGAATGCCTTCACCTGGCACAGCTCACATTGTTTACTTTCTCGTTTGTTTTTGTTCTGCATAAAAGAGCACAAGTGAATCTATTTTCGGTGCTTGCTTTAAATTCTCTCGTGCATATCGATTACTTTCAGAGTTTCGACTCGTCACCTTCATTATACCAACAAAAGTTTTGCCGTTCACTATTGCAACAACCTATTGAGCAGAATCTCAAATAAATGAAGGGTTGGTAAATCAGTACACACATTTTGCTTGAAGTGTAATTGCAGTTTTCTTTGTCCTCAACAGCGATGGCATGTACGACCAGTACCAATATTTCGAGGAGTCTTGAACAGTGCCTATGTGAACCTCTTGTGTGACTGTCCTTTAATATTTGGTTTGAATGTTGAATCGAGGGACAGGCAGGTATCTTTTTATGCCTCTATTTTTGTGCGTGAGGTCGGGTCAGTGTGGTTGCGTGGAACCCCCAGACTCAGTTTGGGTGCATGACACAGTGTACATTATTACTGCCGACGAGCTAGGAACAAAAGGCGGGGCAACCTAAAGTAATCCGAATCTAAAACTGGGCCATTAACAATCTTTACAATGGAAGAACAATGCACGAAATCTTTGATGTGGTACGCTTCAAATATAATATTTGAAATATTATGCTGTACTGATTTATTTGCGCGGTGTAAGCAATATTTCTATAATTGCGTTAGCAACACAGACAACATAGGCTTAAACACTATTCACCTTTTAAAGGTCGGCGTGTGTTCATACAACAGATCAGACAAAGTTGTGTTTTCGTTGTTTAACCCCAGTACAGGCTTCCATGTGCTTTGTGTACGCTTTGTAACAAAAACTTTATATGTAGCCCCTCTAAAAACACATTTAGTAAATATACGTTCCAAAATAAAATATTTCTGCTCACTTTTATTTCCACACATAGTGGACACCAATACCTCGTATCTGCTAAAAGAAAGAACTCGCGAATATTAACCTCTTATGTTGTACTCAAATGTTTCTTTGCAAAGATCATGGTCAGCAAGTTTTTCAACTGATCTTACACTCGGTGAGACCATTAATAAAGCGTATTTGGAAGAATGCATCCTCCACAAAAACGCAGCATGTCAAATATATAATATAAGCCTTTTCTTTGAAAATGGCTCAGAATGTTTTTCCATGTAAAATATTATTTTGCTCATTGCCCGCCTTGCGTACAGATGACTAAAAATAAGAAATAGTGAAAAGGAAATTGCATACAATACTTACCCTGCACCCACATTGGGCATCCACTCTCAAGATACATTTCAGGTCTAGTGCAGCCACCTTTGATATTTAGTACGTATCATATGCATCGATATGTTATCATTGTCCTATAAAGTGTTTTTATACTTGCCTCACTATTGCAAAAGTTGGGGATTTTGTTTTGTAACCGTAATATCTGCTTCTTGGTCAGTGAACATGAAAACACTTCTTTTAAAGAACTCCCCCTTCTTTTGCTTCTTAAGGTCTGTTCACTCTTGCGGGTTCGTTTTGGTTTGGAAGCAGTCAGCATTGTACATCAGTTCGTATAAAAGTAGTGCACTAATATTAAACTGCACAATTGGAATCCAACATAAGCTTCCCCTAAATAACGCTCCCTCAATATCAAACACATTTCTAGAAGTCTTTGTATTAAATTTATCGAACTTGAAATCGACTGTAGTGAGCGTGATGGAACGTACCAGTGAAAGAGAATGGCCCCGCATTCCACGCTAAAAACGAAGCTCCAAATACCAAGCGGGTGCTACTGAGGATGAAAAAAAGGTTGTTTGGCCAAAGGGCCAGAACGAGACACGGACGATGGAACGAGGCATGGCACAGTGGAAGTCTGCGTAAGACGCCTGGGCTAAGTTCCACAGCCAGGCAAGGCCGTCTGCAGCCACCTCCACTGTTCCGTGCCTCGTCGCCAAGGCCCGGGGCCTTGACGACAGAACTGAGTAGGCGTGCGCTACCCGCTACCGGGCTCCGGAGTGCCAAACGGCGGAGTCACGAGCTGGGTGAATTCCTTCGACTGACCCGGATGAGCTTCTCCTCGGCGTCGCAACCTGTGGTAACATGTCCACCACGAATGCGCAAGCCCCGCTACGAGGGTGACGTCTGCAGTCCCGCGTCCACTTACGACTGACCATGGGCGTGTTATGTTCTCAGGACGTTCATTCGGGTGCGTTCGAGGAACTTTTCGTCGTGGGCATTGGAGCGGACCACTTGGGTTATTTCGTCTAGCCTAATTGTCATCTTATGTTTGTAGTGTGCAACCTTATGGCTTTGGTTCAAATCTGTGTCCTCTTACGGGATGTAAATTTAATGTCTTCTCTGCACATACAGCATTCCGTTTTCGTCGCGTCATCCAGCCCAATCATTTCAAAAAGTGGCGAGACTGCCAGGATCCTAATATAAACCTCACCGGAAATCGGTTGAATGATGTGTGCTTAGGAGAGATTTGACATTTGAAAGGCGCATTTGGACAAGCTAATCGCGAACGGTTCGCAGCTAGGTTTGTCGGGGCCAGAACGTCGGGAGTGAATTGAGAAGGTGGGTACAGGAGGACAGGGTTGAGAGGGCCGCCGAGAGAGAGGCCCATAAACAAGCTGTGTTGAGGAAGGGAGAGGCAGCGGAAAGAAAAAGGAAGCTGAATGAAGAGAGATGGAGCTCCTCCAACCTAACATCCCCTTCTAAGAAGTGGCGCACAAGACTACACTAGTACTGCACAGAGTAGCGCTGGACGAAACACGCTTGTAGTCAATCCACGGATGCTTCCACCCTGGTTTGATGAGAAGAGAGATGATTTCCACACCTATTTTCACAGGTTTGAGCGTATAGCAACCGGTCAGGGGTGGCCCCAAGACAAATGGCCTGTTGCCATTAATATGTGCTTGTCTGGGGAGGACCCTCAGTTTGGGGAAGGATGACCGCAACGGCGTCGTTAGACTATGCGAAAGTCAGGAACGCTCGGCTGCAACGGTTAGCGTTTACGGCCTAAGGGTACCAGGATAAGTTTCGCAAAGCACGAGATGAGGATAAGGTAACAGGGTAGCAGCTTACAGCTAGGATATCGGGTTATTTATCATGGGGTTGAAATACCAGGGACAGCAAAAACATTTGAGTTCTTACGCGATCACGTTAATGCGAGGCAGCTCGTGCACTGCTGCCATCTGAAGCATGCAGTCTTTTTGAAATAACGCCAATGCAAAACTGTCGATGACTTGGCATTCTATACTGACCGGTCTATTGAGGCACACATTTTTTTAAATCTTGGAAAATGTACAGGTTACGGCGATGAAGTGCCGAGGAATACGGAAGGCACGCAAAATAAACCACCTCCAAAATGATTCTTGTGCAACTGGCGGAGACACCGCGCATCGAATTCTGGCAGTCAACCGAGACAAGCGTCAAATTCGGTGCATGTGGGCGTAGCCGGCACACATCAGAGGACTGCCAACAGGGTTGAGTCGGAGAAGAGCAGTTACCAGCTTGCGCGCTCACCATGAATTCTCCAAATTATCCATTGTGGAACCGGCAGAGCGATTCTGCAGAAAACGCGAATCCTTCCGCCATGATAGCAAGCAAGTCCCTGAAAAGGACGCGTTTTGCGGGAATGGCATACCTGTAGTGGAAGGCAGTGTTCAAGGGAAACCTGCTACAGTCCTTCAGGATACTGGAGGCGATACTGGCATCATTTGGAGTGATTTGGTTGAGGATGGCTGCTTGACCGGTAAAACAACTTGTGTCTTTCTTTAGATGGCTTCTTGAAACAGTTATCCCAAACAAGTAACCATATCTGCACTCCGTACTTTGTAGGACAAATCACCATATCCTGTATGGAGCAGCCGATCTATGATCTCGTCCTCGGAAAACTCCTAGGTAACAGAATGGTTGGTCGCCCAGATCCTCACTGGGAAAGTCCAGACAGACGTCTACCTAACCTTGTGGCGGATGTCACCGTGGAGCTTGGACTCGAAGAAGAATGTTTTGGTGCCGGCTATTGCAAAGGCGATCACCTTCAATATCATGCCCTTGAACAGCTGGCTCAAAATCAGCAAAACGATTCTACCCCAAAGCACGGTTTTGGAAGATTGGGAAAAAACTATTCGTGGGAAGGGCGCGGCTACTTTTTCGTCAGGGTATTGAGCGGCGTTCGACACGGTAAGTTTGTCTGGTTGGTGCAAGAATGTCTTTAAAAACAGGAGATACCTTTTTTAGGGAAAAACACATACGAACTTTAAAATTTTATTTGGTTACCACACCGGGCAAAGACCGAATACACAACAAACTACTCCGTAACCTCAGCCCCGAATGCACAGCCGCACTGCTTGAATATTTTAAATATTGCTGGAATACCAATTGTCTGCCCCCTCAATGAAAACATGCCGAAATCACACTGTTTCCGAAGCCCGGGAAACAAGTCACCCTAGAAAATCTTCGTCCCATATATTTAACACCGTGTGCAGGCAAGTCATCTGAACTCCTAGGTAATATTACGCTCACAGCGTACGTCGAAGAAAACAGCTTACTACCTCACGCCATGTTTGGCTTCCGCGCGCACCTATCCCCACAAGACGTCATGTTACAGCTAAAAGCCGAAGTCCTTTCACCGCTGAGCTCACAAAGCAAAACGCGCTATTATGGCCCTGGACATTGAAGGAACCTTTGACAACGTATCACATCCCGCTTTTCTCGACGGACTCCAATTAACTAAATGCGGCACACGTATTTACAATTACACATAAAAGTGTCATAGGGAGCGCACAGCCAACCTCAACGTCTGCCCCATCCGATCCATCTCCTTTCGTACCCGACCGCGTTGTACACCCCAGGCGTCAGTCATTTCCCCACTCCTTTTTAACCTTGCCCTGCTACAACTTCCGCCACTTCTACAACAAACGTGCACTTTATGCAGACGATCTCACTATTTGCACCACAGTAGTTCGATTGGGAACAACAGGACGCCCTCCAAGAAGCCATTGACAACACTTATAACTACCTTGCAGCCAGTGGCCTCAATTGTGCAGCAGAAACGACTGCCCTTCTTGTCTTCGAAAAACGCACGCAAGGCCGTAACGCCAATCCCGCCCGGACGTACAATTAGGACTGCATGGCACTCCTATCCTAACAACTCTCACAATTCGTGTTCTGGAAATTACAAGGAACCTATTACAAATCACACCCCTCATCAAAAGCATCGCTAATAGTCTACAAGGACTGAAAGAAAATGACCTCGTGTGGATCATTCAAGCACTACTAATTATCCGCAACACATACAAAACTCTATAATTGGCTCTCAAAAATAGTGCAAACCAAAAACTCTATACAATAATATTGCGGCAAGCCTATAAATTAGCACTCGGGCTACCGCCGACAACTTCCACTGCGAAGTTACTACATTGGGGACTTCATAACACCTGGACGAACTTCGAAAGGCCCATAACGAAAACCAGATCGAACGGCTCAAGTTCTCACAACCTGGCTGTCACTTCCTCCGTCCCCTCGGCTAGCAACTCCCTAACACCCATTACCCCACCAACTCACCCCTCTAGAACTACGTGATTGCATCTCCGTCGCCCAAGTACGAAAGAATATGCACCCCCCTCATAGCCATGGCCACCGGCAAGCCCGGACTCGAATGCTCCGCAAGGTGCTTCACGTCAAGCCAAATGAAATATGCTACGATTTCGCAGTTACAACAGTAGACCACCGAGGAATTGAACTCACTTCCGCAACAATAATTGGCATTGACCACACAACTGCAAGATGAATCGTAATAACCCTGACAGCCACTACATCTCAAGATATTATTACCATAGTTACAGATTCGCAGGCTGCCTACCACCATTACACCACCGGTCACATTGCTCCCTTACTCCTCTGCATCCTACAGTCCGGCCTAAACCCTCCTTACCTCTACATTCTCTGGACCCCGGGACATGAGCCTCTGGAGGGCGATTAGGTGGCTCATGCTGCCGCCCGCGCGCATATCTACCGGGCGCTGCCCTCTAACGCTCCAGCGTCATCGTCGAAAGCATACCATTTTGTACCTCAAAAATCCAAAGACATCCTTTAACAATACCGCCGCGAACGCCACATCTTTCTCCCGCCCCACGACAAGTTGAGTAAGGAAGAAGCCACCACCTACAGCCGCCTTAAAACCAACACCAACCCGCACGGCACCCTCCTCCAATACATCCACCCTACCTCCTTCTCCCCCACCTAAAATACTGCCCCAGCCCTGCACACTCTACCAGATGTTTTGGGCATGCTACCACACACCATCCCGCCTCTCTATCCCGTCCCCCAACCATGAGCAGTAGGAAGCCAAGCTTGCCAGACCAGACCACGGTGATCAGCTTGGGCTGGTTAAAAGGGCTCGCTGGCCGCGACCGCCCTGGAACTTGTCGACTGAGAAGACCCCCCATTGCCATTATTCAAACTAATAGAGAAATACATTTTATTCCCACTCAACCTACGAATGTCAAAGTCCGGCAACGGAAACTGAAAAAGAATAGCTAGCTCAAGATCAGCAAAACCATCCTACCCTAAAGCACTGTTTCTGTAAGATTGGGAAAAAACTAATCGGGAAAAGGGCACAGCTACTTTTTAGTCAAAACTGCTGGCGCCCTATATCTTCACTTTCACCTGTCAACGGGTTCAAAATTCAAGCAATTTGTCGTGTGAGCGGAAATAAGGGAATCACAACTTTGAGCTTCCCATGATGGCTACAATTGAGGTCATCACGGCATGAGAAAAATGGCGTCCCCAATCCTAAACCAGTTTTACTGCCCTTGTTTGAGCGGAGATGTCACACTTCGGAAGATCCTGTGACTGATGCAATGTTTTGATTTACTTTTCTGTCTGTACAAATTTTGAATGTTTTAAATTTATGAGATAGCAAAGTACCTTCCAACCTTACAGGGCAACGAATTTTAAACGTCATTCATATCTATTTCAAAGAGGGTATTGAGCTGGGTTCGAGCCCGCAAGGCCGGCTGGGTGCTGCTACAATGTCTATAAAAACAAGGAATACCTTTTTTATAGCAAAACACCTACGAACTTTAAAACGTTCTTTCGACATTTCTCGCAAAAATTTAGAAACACTTAACCTCACTTGGTTGCGGCGGCTGCGAACAGAAAAAAAAACACAAACAATATGCCGGCGCACTTGAGTGCGTTTCTTGAAGAGCGCCCGGCATCGTCCTGTGTTGCGCCTGGTGTTGCGCCCCGCAAGTCCGACAAAGACACACGTCCATTTCTCTCAAATGGACGGAGTACGAGTTGCTCGTGGCATCGTGCCTTAAAGATGGGAATGCTCGGAAGTGCACATCATGAGCGGCAGCGTGCGCTGCCTCTTTCCCGCAAGGCCAGAGTTGCCTGGTGTCCATGCAATGGCGATTTCAAGATCTTCAGGCAAGGTCCAGAGGAGGCGAACGGCGCTTGCTGGTGCACTGCTGTACTTATACAGTCGGCAGGCCGGTTGGGAATCAGTAAGAAATGTGACTTGTGGTTGGTACTGTGGCTAGTTGCAGCATGTGCAACCGGGATGGTTTCAGCTGCTGTGGGTGATAGATTACAGTAACATGCAACGGTGGCCACCTCAAATTTTGGAGTAAGGGCAACAATTGTGGTTCGTCGTGGTCGGGGTGCTTTGCAATGTCTGTGTACCGAACTTGACGGTCGTCGGAGTATTTTGTATGCAGCTGACGAACGTGAGCTTCTCTGAAGCCCTTACTGAATGTCGGGTGCTTGTAGCGGGCTACGGGGGATACCTGGATCTTGCACCATATGTCCGGCGGGATGGTGTGCGAGGCGTTGTTGTAATTGGGGGTTCTCTAGCTATAAGTTGGAGTAGTCTCTTGCCGGGTTGTGTTAAGGACAGGCGGTTTAGTTGCGCTGACTAAGGGGCTTCAAGATGTTCTGAGAGGGTGTTATGTATCCCGAGTTGTAACAGCTTCCAGTTTCTAGTGTACGCAGGTCGTCCCAACAAGGGCATCCAATTTCGCATGTTCTTGAGGCATGAGGGCCAGGAATGGCGTGGCGTACGTGAGCCTGCTGAAATGTAGCACTTCAACGACGCGGCAGCTGGCCTGTTCTTTCATTCCAAATTTTTCCCTAATGATGCGACGAATACAGTTGGTGAGTTGGGCTATGGTTGTTCGCAGTTGGTGTAAGATGGCTACGCCGTACCCATCGTGCTGTAATGTGACCCCAAGTATTCCGAGTTTTGACTTGGAGTGTGGGTTGAAAGGAGATGGTTACTTGTGGGTCAGCCTTTGTGAAAGTTTTGCGACCGTGGGTGTGGGACATTAACACAAGTATTTATTTGGATGGTTCAAAGGGCAGCCCACATAACTGGAGGTGGAAGATCGCGGTGTTGACTGCTTTCTGCAGAACGACTTGTTGGTGACCGCGCGAGCATTCTTTTGGAAACAGGGTTACATCGTCAGCATAAAGTGGATGCCCAAGTTACGGTGTGGACTCCAATAGTAAAGGGAAACGACATAGGTCTATATTGTATAGTAGCGGTGAAAAAAACCGACCCCCTGTTGTCCCCTTGGCCGGAGTAATGAATGTGGGTGCTATATGTTGCCCGAGTCGGAGGGATGCAGTCTGATTTTTGAGGAGCGTTCTGACGAAGTTTTAAATTTCCGCTCCACAGTTCCTGTTAACGAGGTTTTTAGTATGGTTGCATGGGTAACGTTTCCAAATGCGCCCTTTACATCTAGGGCCAGTGAAGTGTTGAGTATAAAACGGCTGAGATGATCTATCACTTGCTCTTGTATAGGAGCATCCTGCATACAGAGATTTTAACGGAAGCCAAACATAGTAAGGGGGAAGAGTTGTCCTTCGTCTATGTAGGGTTTCAAGCATTGGTGCACTAGGTGCTCGAATAGTTTTCCAATGCACGATGTCAGTCATATTGGGGGAAGTGATGGTGGTGAAATAGGCTTGTTGTGATTAGGGTAATGTCACAATTTTTGCATTTGGCCGCGAGATTGCCTGGTGGCAATCGTGACTGAACATTTCTAGAAGCTAATCTTCAGCTTAAGGGTCCACGTTTCTGAGCAGTCGTTGGTGATCCCGTCTCTACCAGGCGTTGTGTTTCGGGTGACACGTGCAAGTGCTTGCTTGAATTTTGTTTCGGTGACAGGGGCATCCAGTTCGCTATTGGGCTGCCCTGTGTCTTCCGTTGAGGTAGGGGCCGGATACACCATAGGGTGACTCGAAAAAGTGAGTTTTGATGGCTTAGAGGGGTTATCTGGGTGTAAGATCCCTGTTTGTCATTCATTCCATAGATTCTAAGACACCAGTTGATGCCATATTCCTGAATATTTCAAAAACATTTGATCGCGTCCCGCATAATTACCTCTTGCTTAAATTATCTACCATCTGTATTCCCACGAACTTACTTCGCTAGTTAAAACATTTCCTAACTGACCGCATGCAACTAACTCTTGCCAATAACAAACTGTCACCCCTTTTCAGCGTCACACCAAGAGTACCCCAATGGCATGTCAATCTCCTCGGCTGTTTCTAATCTACATAAACGATTTAGCTACAGATATTGCAGCACAATTGAAATATTTGTCTACGACACCGTCATATATAACCCTGTCGAAAGCTCCATCGATAACGGCACCCTGCAGCAGGATCTCTACTCGATTGCATCATGCTGTGATTAGGCACAGATGCACCTTGACCTTCCCAAATCTAAAGTCATCTCAGTTTCTTGTTAACACAACATTACCGATAATTCGTGTATCATTAAATCAACCCCGGTTGATAGGACTGCCAACGACAATTACCTTGCGGTTCACCTGATGTTCTCTCAATCTTGAGTTCCACACATTGAATTCATTTTCTCTAGCGCTTCATGCACACTTGGATTCCTGCATCGAAATCTTCAGTCCGCATCTTGTAATAGTAAAAAGCTGGCATATCTAAGCTTTGTTCTCCCTAAGGTGGAATGCGCGTCATTTATTTAGAATACTTAACTGTCATATCTTTCTAACGATTTGGAATCAATTCAAAATCGCACAACTCTTTTATGCGTCATAATACTCGAACTAAATAAGTGTCACGTCCCTCAAACAAACGCTCATTATTCCCAAGCTTTCATCTCGTCACATTATCTTTCGCCTGTGCCTTCTTCATGGTATTTAATTCGCTCCCGAAACAAGGCACGCTTTATTGATACCGCTGCCATGAACGTCATCCCGTTTGAATCACAATCATCCCATTGCCCGAATCAGTTGCCATACGTCATCAATGAACTATTTCTTATTTCCTCATGCTATTGGGATGTGGAATACCTCAACGGAAGATTATCGTCTCATGTAGTAATCGAAAAACATTTTGTGAGAAGCTAAACTGCAAATTGATACTCTAGCGGTATTTTCTTGTTTAAACCAAGTTTTAAAATATGCAATGCTGTTCCCTTCCACCAGTTGCGTTTTACATTTGTGATCTTGTATATCTTCTAAGGTTTTTATTCTTGGCGAAGAGCCGCCATTAGGTAATGCCCCAGGCCTTAAAGGTCGCAGTAAATAAATGAAATGAAATTAAGTCGGTCGGTCTTGCTGTTAGTGATAGATCGGGATTTGGTGTTGTCAATGAGGTGCCGCAGTGTATGCCACATGTGTATCCTACTTAGGGCGCTTCAGCTGGTCACAAAACGAGCGCCAGTTTTGCTGTTGGAGTGTTTCGCTGTAGTCTTGGGATGTTGTATGGGTTGGGTTATGTGCTTTTTTAATTTATTGTTGTAGAGCGGACGTTTACATCTCTTTATGAAGCCTCGGAAGGCATCGCACATGTGGAGTGGATGCGGGTCTACGTCACAGTTAGTGTCCATCCGGGCAATTTTCTGTGTCTGCTTGGGTTCAAGTTTGTTGAGTTGTTACGTCCATTCCGTGGTGTGTTCCCCGATGGGCGAAGACACCACGAATGGAGTGCGGTAAGCTCTGAATTCCGGCGACTTGATCACTACTAAAGCTTCCCTTTGAGCTAGTAGGGGAAATATGCTACCTTAGAAAACAGCGCAAAAAACGCCCACTCTTTGAGCGGAGATTTCGCATATGAGGAGGTGAGAAGAATGTTTGTGTGTTTTATCGCCTTTTATGACCGACGCCGTTTTTACGCTTTATTTACCTCGCTTTTCTTTCTCGTACTGGCGTATGATTATGTGGTTTCCTTCTATTTATTGTCACTTTTAATAAAATTTCATCAGTTGCTCGTCAGCGCTCGTGTTTGTTTGCCCTTTCTCTCTCCAAGTTTTTGCGCTGTGAGGTACGGTGTTGTATACCATGCCGCACTCGTTTCGAGTCTGGTTGGTTGTGTCAAATCGTTGTATCGTGCAAAGCTGTGGTGCTGGGTGGCTGTAAAAAAGCCGGGTCTTTTATTACGGCGTGTTCGAAGCCCAAGCCGTGGTGTGAGGCATTTGAATCACCCACCAGAAGGAGATGGTCTTGCATGAAGATCTTACACTCTTCATGAAGGCGGGTGTCGATTTTCTTGTGGCATGCGGAAGGCAGGCAGTATGTGCCAAGAATGCATATGCTTGGTTGAGAAGAATGACAGGGGATAATTACTACAAACGTGTAGGTCGCATCCTGAGGTCGATCGAGGATCTGAAGGGGATAATTTGTGTTTACAATGACAGCCGTTTTGTTTCGGGGGTTTAGCGAGAATGAGACGTAGTTTTGGATACAGGGGTCGGGGTGCTTACCCCTCGTAGTGCGAGAGTGTGATGGGGGTTTTGGAGGATGTAGCAGACAAATTGGTCTTTCTCGCTGTGGTACGATCTGCAGTTGCATTGGGAGATTTCGAGGATTGGCATTGGGGTGGAAGCCATTACGAGTGACTTAAAGGGGGTTGCAGGGAGACGCTGCCGTGGTCGTATGGATGGTAGTTCGCTTTTAGTGATGACACTAGTGATTGGATCGTGGCTGGTGAGATGGCAACGATTGCCTTTTCCAGTTTCAGCTGACGTGCTGTAAGTTGAAGTGCTCCACTGTGGTGTGTAGTGGGGAGATTACTTTGGACAGGGCTTTTGTGCTGGTGCTGAGCAGAGTCTGGAAACGGTAGTCGAGCTGCTCGGACTACGGGAACGGGAGAGGTGGGAGAGGGAGTGAGGTGAGTCTGTTCATATTTTATTTCGACGGCATGCAGGCTTGCCTGAAATTCTTTTAATTGCCGGGAGAGTTTTTATAAAGGTGTTATCTAGGGGTTACGAGGTAGGTTGTTGTAGGGCATGGTTTTGTTTAAGAGGTTGGGATGGAGCTGTGGGAGTGCTGCGTGCGGCTGCTGAGCAGCTAACCTAGTCCGTGAGTAGTGGAGGATTCCGGAATCCAGAAGGGTGTGCCTTGTGCCGCTGCTGCTCTTGTAGACAATCCTAAAATGGGCTGGCTGCTGCTTTCGTGCTCGCTGTAGTGCCGGAGTAGGAAAATGCCTTTTGTGGCACTTTTTGGTGAAAGCGGCATTTGGTTGATCGCAGATTTTGCACTTTGGCAGACATAAGTGGCCTGGTGTGGGGCTAGCAGCACCACACTTGAAACAGTTTGTGGGCTCCGGGCTGGGACACACGTCCTGGTGGTGGCCCCCCATCCCACACTGTCGGCAGACTTGTGCCACTCACCTTTACGCGCAGCAGGAAATAAGTTCACGCACACTGCTACGTAGAAAGGTACTCTGGGTCCATTGAAAGTCTGAAGGGCTGAAGATGACCGGCCCAATAGCCTTCCATGAATGAGGTAATGGTAATTGGCAGCAGTCAGTTCTCGTATAGCGTCATTACCGATGTCTTCGGGCAGGCCATGGATCACTCCTAGGGAAATCCTGGTAGGGTGATACATGTAGGCGATGATTTTGAAGCTGGTTTTCCCGAGACTGATCGTTGTTAATTTTTTAGAGGATAGGGGTAATATCAGTATCTGGGAAGCCAGCTAAGAAATATTCCATGCCGGTTGTGTTGGATACTGATCGCTTCCAGGAAACTACACCCCGGGGGAGGCGGCTTCAGTTTATCATACCTTGTACGTGGTCGCATGGCCCGAGCTCAAACTCGCTTCCCCTTTCTTGGTCGATAGACGTTGATGTAATGCGAGTCGGGAAGGCGGGGATGTGTAATGGCGTGGGCACACCACGTGAGGAATGGCTGCGCAGTTGCTGTTCGGTGTGGCTGGACTCTCGGCTCATGCTTTTCAGGTAGCTTGGCGGGTTCGCGCTGTGATCATCTTTATCCGGGGGTTAGGTGGATGAAGTGGCCGGCCGCTGGAATCGTACTCCATCGCTGCTAGTGTTATTTCGGAGCTCTCCATCGTCGTGGGCCGACGATGGGCATCGGTTGGGACGCCAGTACCGTTAGTCCTGCAGACGAGGCCTAACAGTGATGCCAGCCTCGAAGGTGAAGTTTCTGGGCTGGTGTCTACCCACGATATTCTACGGGGATCGTCTTGGTGTAGAATAGAGATAATACCAAACGAAGAAAATACACAGCGCACGTTAGCGGGCGTCTGGTAAGGAGTACCCGGCATAGTCCAGGCTTCTGCGTGAGCTAACGCCATGTGAGGGGCACTAAAAAAAAGAAAAATATACCGAGCGCCTGACATCACCCTCCAGGAACACTCTTTCGAGCGTTCTTGGCGTGATTTTTGACGTGCTGTCCCAATAAACGATTTACGTACTCTCGCATCGGAATTTGGGAGCACAGAAGAGCTCGCCCTACAGGCGCCGAGTTCGCAAAGACGGGTCCCGTCGGATCAAGCGGGTGTTAACACGGTTCACTTTATGAAGGACGCGGACAAATTGACCCCGGCCTGTCACTCAGGCAGATCTTTCGGCAAAAATAGGGAAATTTATGCCAGGTCCAACAGCCGGGTCTTCGAAAAAAGGGACAGTGGTCGCCAGCTCTCATGTTCCTCCATCCTTGCAACACTGGGGAAGCTGCGACAATATTTTGGCCTATTTGACTGCACAATGGCGCCAGTTTTTTGTCAGGCCAGCAATTCTAGTTCATTTGGCAAGTAAAACTTCGTCGAACCACAAATTTTCTTTAGGCAGCTGTTCAGTGTAATTTATTTAAACGAAATCAGCAGTTATCTTTAAAAAAAGCAGCATTGAGGGAATAAAACGTTCGTATATTCTTACCAAACGCCTTTGTAACTTTACAATAGTGCATCCACGGGAGCTTTAAAAATAAGACCCAGAAGATATGTCCAAAAATGGTGTAACTGCGATACACGTGTACGAAGTAAAATACAGAAATAAAAGCAACGTCGGAAGTGCGTGGGTAAATTGGGTCATAATGGCGTCCACAAATAAAGTATTAGCATCATTAAGAGTACGACTTTAACTTAGTTGTATTAATGTCGAAATATACAGTACCAGCGACTTGTTCCTAATGAGAAAAATGTATCAGAAAAGGACAACCCATATGTGCCTCCACGGACAAGCCCATGAAGCTAGGCGTCTCCAACACCATAGAGGAGCTGATCGATGCCGCAAGAATTACACAGCACCAAACGCTGTTGTCAACCAAGGCGTAGAGGCTTATGTTGAGCAGTCTCTGTATCCCTAATGAAACCACAGACGACCCGCAGGAGGATATTCCCCAGGACATCCCTCCCCTTCGAAAGAACTTGACACAGGATTCCATAAGGATAGGCGACAGAGCAGGTCTGAAGCGCTACAGAGAAAGTTCGGAAGTACAGACGATGCTGCTGAATAACATCGCAGAAGAGACAAGATTGCGGTGGCATCCGATGAGAACACGGCCATAGGCGCATGCTGCACGATAAGAAGTACGTCTACACAACGGCGAAAGAAGTGGCGTTTGCGCTGGCAGCTACGTTCAAAAGTACGAGAGTAATTATCTTCGACTCCAAAAATGCCATAAACAATTAAAACAGCGAACGAATACCTGCTGAGGTGGTAACACGTCTTGTAAAAACCAAACGGACCATCAGGTTTTACTAATCTGGTCCCCGACCCATCCCACGACTCAGAGGCCATGTAGGAGCAAACGAGATCGCCCGAAGACTCGTTTTCCAGGCAGGCTCAGGAGCTCCTTTCACAGGACACATATTGTCTGAAAAAGACGGGATGTTTACCTACCGAGAAATAACGCAATACTACATTTTAACAAGAAAAGAATACCCAGACGCAAAGTCACGAAGAAGGAAGAGGCAGTCTGGCGAAAATTACAGGTTGGAAGCTTCCCAAATCCGCTACTGCTTAGTAAACTCTCCCCAGGTCAATTTGAACCCAAATGCATACCTAGAGAAAGAATGGCATGCATGGTGCAAATGATATGGACGTGCCACATATATCCGACGGCACACACACCATATTGACATGGGAGCTGTGATGCTCAGCTGAGACCTAGAAGCCCAACAGAAAATCATCAGTCAAGCTCAGGCAGCCGCCAGGTCTTAAGAGATAGTGGCCTACTCCAGCCAATGGTTTTAAAAAAATCCTTATAAATTGTTAAAGCCTTGCTTGTACGGTTGACGATGAACATGTTCTTTCTTGGCGTTTTGCACACGTAGGTTCGGCGCATGCGCCAATTTGTCTTATATTTTGGGGCGTAAGCACTTGAATGAATTAGTTGTTAGATGCGCTCGTGCTGTTGTCACCTCTTTGTGTCGTCGTTCTGCGCAGTTTTCATGGCCTTTCATCCATTGATTGATGCGAAATAAAAGCTTTCATCATCATTCGTGGAGATAGATAGATAGATAGATAGATAGATAGATAGATAGATAGATAGATAGATAGATAGATAGATAGATAGATAGATAGATAGAT